>CM075451.1:8309967-8351231 GCA_037832335.1 Carallia pectinifolia
TGTTTGGGCTCTCCAGACCTTTTGTATGTACGAATAGTTTTGGATCTTATTATATTTTTCGCTTATCTAATAAAATTTTGTTGCTGTTGTTCAATATGAATCAAAATATTATTAAAATGATATAAATTATTGGATGATTTAATTAAAAAAAATAAAAATAAAAATAAATTATTATATGTCATTAAATGAAATTATTTTACTACTTTAGTATTAACAAAGAGATGTCACTTAGAGGGTGTTTGGTTTTGCTGTTATTGATTACTGTTACTGTAACTGATTATTAATCATTGTTGCTGATTACTATTGCTAATGACTAAAGTAAAATAATAATATTTAATTAATTTAGTACTTGTTGTTACTAGTTAAATAATAAAATAATTATTTTAGATATTTTATTTCTATTTCATATAATATATAATTTTTTTACCTCTAATTATTTCAAATTAGTCTTATTAAAATATATCTTATATATTTATAAATAAAATTTCATTAAATATAAGACTTGAAGATTAACTATAATTTATAATAAACACGTAAAAATTCTATTCTAATTACTATTTATAAAATAATAAACAAATATTATATCTACTATTCAGATTATTGTGCTTAAAAATATTATATTATTTCTGTTATATAAATTACTATTTATGTTGTAACAAAAAAAAAAAAGAGCTTCTAGATGGAAGACGCTGCGCCTTATAGGAGTAAGAAGACATGAATTTTTTTTTTAATTTTTTCTTTATTTTTTTTGAACAAGTAAGAAATAATAATTTTTATTAAAAAATATCATTTTAATTATTAATGGGCCACCTTTGCTTGCTCTCCGCCCACGATTTCCAGAAAATGCCCCTCCTTTCATTGTGCGTGCCGCGTCAGAGTAGAGGACAATTTTGTAACAAAAAAATACTCAGTTGTTGTTTACTCCTAAAAGCAGGTCAAGGCAGCATTTGTTATCAGCTGCTGATAGGGACGAAATGCAACTTGAAGAACAGCTGAAAAATCTTAACCAAACAGTATGACACCTTGCTGATCCTTTTCTAACAGCAACAGCAACCTCCAACAGTAAAAACAAACACCCCCTTATTAATTTTAAAAGTTAATAACTTAAAATCACAAAATTAATAACTTTTCACCGACTTCTTTTTTATTATTATTTTTTCAACAGTAGCAACCCGTATGAAAGAGTAATAACAAACTACTGAAATTTTGTAAAAGAAAAATGAAGGGTACTACTAAGAAAAAGGAAATACAAAAGGTATTATAATTTTAAGGAAAGTTTTTTTTAAGGAAATTTTAATGAAACCTTATAAAATGGTAGTTTAGAATTTACGTGAAGGTTCCTTAAATTTTTTTTTTCTAAATATCAAATTCTAATTCAAGGTATATATCAACATTATAAATTATAGACTACTACGGAGAACATATCATAAATCACGACAAAATTGCAACAATAACAAATGGCAGGCCTTGGATCCGCACTGCAGTGATCTCACGACAGCACTGCAGTGATCTCACGATTACCTGTCGACATAAGTAGCCAGACGTATCGGATTCCGACACCAAACCTGCCGGCTCGTCGACGAAATGTCTATCCCATGTGTTTAATGCTGATCGATAAATAAAAGTGAATACCTAAACTGGTAATTTAAGGTATTTTTTCATATATTTGATTTAAATTTAAATTTTTACTCTAATAATTCCTTAAATACAGGAGGTTGAGTGTTTATGCTCTAATATTAAAATAACAGTTCAAATCAATAAAAAATAAAAAAAAAATCAAATTATCAATTACACTGGCATCTTGTGTGGTAACTAAAGTTCCACCCACCCACTTCAATTTTTCTAAAGTTTCATTTGACGGGCATTAACATTTGAGGACTACTGTCTGCAATCAAACAAACAAAAAATTATAAAAACAAAAAGGAAAATAAAATAGAAAACCCATTCTCTCACCATTTCACATAGGCAAGGCTTGGAAGAACGTTTCTGTCTCTCAAAGTCTAATTAATGGATCTCGCAGGACCAGTTTTCTTAGCTCTGCTGACTACCTGCTTCACGCCGCTATTTGCTTATGGAGACAGCAAGCTAACAGCATACCAAGTTCTTGAACAATACGACTTCCCAATCGGCCTGATTCCAAAAGGAGTAACTGGGTACGAGTTAAACAGCGAGACGGGCGAGTTCTCGGCGTATTTGAACCAAACTTGTAAATTTCCCATCGAGTCCTACGAGCTTGAGTACAAGCCTGCCATTACGGGTATCATATCCAAAGACAGGCTCAGGAACTTGAAGGGTGTCCATGTTAAGGTTCTGTTCTTGTGGTTCAGTATTGTGGAAGTGGTGCGTGATGGCGACGATATTGAATTCTCTGTTGGGATTGCTTCGGCCAATTTTCCCATCGACAACTTCCTGGAGTGTCCCCAGTGTGGCTGTGGGTTAGATTGCAACAAGTTGATCAAGGAGTCTGATGGGCTTGTCTCTTCCGCTTAACTAGGTAAGGGATCGACACTCTTCTGTTCTGCAGATTGTGGGCGCTGATTTCTAAATTAGCGCTTTTGTAATAATTCTAAGGGTGTTGCGAGAATGAAAATCTGGGGTTCACTTATTTTGGTATAATTCATGATGATGTTGATTACCGTTCCTACATATGTAATTGAAATTGTTTTAGCCACGAGCCCCCAACCCCCCCCCAAATTGTTGTGTTATAATTTTCACCGAGTGGATATCATACTGGCTTTAATGTTTTTGTTCCCGATTAAAAACATCACCCTTAATTCAATTATTATTAAGAAAATATATATGTATATAAATAGCTTAAACAAACAACAAAAAATGCAGTGATGAATTCAGGCTAGTGTTATTTAGGTGTTTTCCAATTTCCAAGGTAGTGTTGGGTGGGAATTCTCAATCATGGGTTCTACCAATAGAAACACGGTTTGGTTCTTGACCCAATCGAAGGCAGCACTATGGTCTACGGGGTGTGAACTTTGAGTCCAGACTTAAATTCTAGTCAAGACCCTGTTGTGCTACAATATGCAATCAGGTCCCTTACATAGAGATTAAGTGCTGCGTATGCAATGAGGTCTTCTTGAATGGCACAGCATATGCTATTTGTAAATGCATTAGGAATGGCATATGCCATTCGTAATGCATTTACAAATAGCATATGCTCTGTCAGTTTACTCTTCCGACAACTACCCATATTGCTAACTTCCACATGCCACCGCTCAACAACTTGTCAAACCTACCAGCTTCAGACAAGTACTTCAGAGGAAATTTAATCTTGTATATAAAGCCACTATGGTGGTTGAGCTTATCAAGTAAACGAGGAGACCCCATCTCTGCAAGATGACCTTTCTTTGCTTCATTTTCCTATTTCTGATCCCCTCAATCCACTCAGTCTCTGGAGATGACACACTAACAGCCTATGAAGTTCTCGAAGAATACGATTTTCCAATTGGCCTCCTTCCCAAGGGAGTCACAAGCTACAAGTTGAACAAATCCACAGGTGCGTTCACAGTTTATCTCAACAGCACTTGCACTTTCTCAATTGACTCTTATGAGCTCCAGTACAAAACAACTATCACGGGAAGTATAAGCAAAGACAAGTTATCAAGCTTGAGTGGTATCAAGGTCAAGGTGCTGTTCTTATGGCTTAAAATTGTTGAAGTGACCCGTGATGGTGATGAACTTGAGTTCTCAGTGGGGATTGCTTCTGCAGAATTTCCAGTCAGTAATTTTGATGAGTGCCCAACTTGTGGGTGCGGCTTTGATTGTGACGATGCCAATGGGAGGAAGCTTAAGCTCAACAAAAGTCTACTGTCTTCTTCTTGAGTTTGATTTCATAGATTAATTAGCCAGAGCGGATGATGGGAATGAAGTTAGACAAGGAAAGGTCAAAAAAAAAAGAAGAAAAAAAAAGGAGAGATCGGATATTTTCTTTGGTAATTATTACCACAAAATAAATGAACCCCTCTTTAGATCTTTTCATTGTGTGCTGTTTATTTTGCTTCTAAAAAAGAGTTATATGCAAATGCATGTGCTAGCTAAATGTTGTCTTGTTGGTCCACGGGGGAGCCGCATTTTCAATGTGCTTGATTGCTGCACAATTCCAAGATGCCAAGCTTTTCACTGAAGATTTGAAATATTAGACATTTTAGGCCCTTTAGGAAAAGGAAAATTATGGCGTTGCATTCCCAAATTTCTCATCTCCAAACGTGAAACAGATGCACTCCTTCAAAGGTAGGGGAGCGTCGTGGTAGCTGGCAGGGCAGTCCTTTTTACCTGCTGGACTGGTTGGTACGGTTACATCTAACATCTTATGAGAGCGATTGGGTGAGCTTACGGGAAGCCATGTGGGGGCACTACCTACGTCTGTTTGCTAGCTGTAAAACAAGTTGTTTGTAAATTTTAATAATAACAAATTGTGGGAAAGTAATTTTTGTCCTATTTTAATTGTATCACTGAAATTTCCTGAGATATATATATGGAAAGTATTCAATAAAACTTGCTGGGAAACTTGTTTATGTGCAAATATTTTGTTCGTTACATTGCCACGAATTATCCAATAAAAAATGAAGTGGTGAAAGAATGAATTGAACAAATTCACCCGATAAAATTAGCGTCAAATCACTTTCTATGAAATAAAAACAATTACAGCCAACTTGCATCAAATCCTGGTTAAGTTATAGATCTTTACAGCTACAACTCGTTATAAAGTAATTAACTAACTAATAACTACAGTAGCGCTAAAAATGACACAACACTTTGCTGTATTGCGCTGCCAAAGAATTTTTATATAAATTTTTAAGAGAAAGCAACTTCAATTTTATTTTTTGTCTTAACTAGCCCCTTGTTTGCAATGACACCTTTAAGGTGGAATTTCTTCACGAAAGAAGGAATGGGATGGAAAGGGACAATGACGTGTTTGGGAGAAAGGTGGGAACAAATAAAACAAAAAAGTGTGGCCTAATTTTGTTTTTTTTAGCCCCACCATTATCCAATTCTCCCATACTTAGAGGATTGGGGGTAACCATCTCTTTTTTTTTTGGTTTTTTATTTAATTTATATTATTTCCTTATTTTTATATTTTTATTTTTATTTTTTAATGGTAAATTTGGTATCATAATAAATATTTTTTTCTTTTTTCTTACTTTTTATTTATTTTCAAATAAAATATTTTTAATTCTCTTTCCTCACATTATACTATGGAATGATTAAATATATTTCTTTAATCCAACATTCATTTTTCTTACAATTTTTTTTCTTTTTATTATTTTTCTCAAACAAGGAGTAAAATCATTCTTCCAAATAAAAAAAAGTTGCACATGTGAGTGAAAAAAATTTTTAAATTAATATTAAAGTTTAAATTTCTATTTTACCGTTTTAATTTTAAGAAAAAAATATATAAAATTCATTAAAAAAAAGAACTACTTATAAATTATGATTTAATAAACCTCTTAATAAAAAAATTAAATAACCATACACTATGTCCTACTGTTACTTTGAGGACGCTCTATTGGTATAGTCTTACCATTAGTTAAAGCGCAAATTTTTATTTTAAAAATATGGAGTTGTAATAATACGGGAGAACTATTTTAGCTCATGTTTCAAATTCAGAAGTGGCGACACGTCTCAAAAGTCAAAAGGGAATTTCAACGTGCTTTATCAAGTAGGGCACCACGTACTCTCCTTGGACCCCAACGAAACGGCTCAAGTTTCGGATACCATATTACCATGTGCATGTTGTACCAAAAAAAAGTTCCTATAATCAGATCAAAAAAAAAAAAAAAAATCCCTATAAAATGACCAAAAAAAAAAAAAATGCAGAGCACCAAAGCACAAACACTCCAAAAAAATGAAAGTACTACATGTCGAATACGCCAAACATAAGACAGATATGCGGCGGACACGTATACGACACGGCTAGAAGTGTTGCTAAAAAATTTTTTTTTTTTTAAATTCAGACATGCGTGTCGGACACGAGAAGCACAAATGTCCGACACGCTACGGATACGCCTGAATATTTTTATAATTATTTTTAACAAATAATAAAAAATTTAAAAATTATAATTTAATACTGTCAATTGTCCATAATTTTTGAAACGCTTAAATTTTAATTTATTTTTAATTTTAATAAAAAATTAAATTGATTACAATATTTTATATGTTTATTTTAGTATTTCATAATAAAAAAACAAAAAATTTTATGATATATTATTTAAATAAAAAATTCTTAAACTTATAATATTTATATAAATATATTTTTTGGTAAATAAAATTTAGGGGGTGTTTGGTTGGTTTTTTTTTTGCTTGGGAATGAGAATGAGAATGAGTGATTCTCATTCTTGATATTTGGTAGGAAAAAATCTCATTTCCATTCCCTTATTTTTGAAAATAAGATTCATCCATCTATGGGAATCATCATTCCCACCTTTAACTAATTAATCATTCACATTCTCTCATCTTCTCTCTCACTTTGTAAATTGTTTTATAATAAAATATTACAAATAAATCTCATAAATAATAATAATAATTAATGATAATGATAATGACAATAAATATTTGTATATTATAATAAAATTAATTATTTCAAAAATTAGGATAATAATTACATTATAAATGATAATAATATTATCTATATTTTCATAATATTAATAATAACAATAAATAATAAAATTATTTACATAAAAATTTCATAATTTTAATAACAATTTATTTATTAATAATGACTTATTTTATAATATCTACAATATCGTTTTGGTATAATAATATTATTCATACTTCTTCTTTGTTATCATTTAATTTTGGATTTTATATTTATGATTGATATTCATAATTTTTTATTTTTTGTATTTATTGGTTATTTATTTTTAGTGAAATAAATATTATCATATATTTGATATTGATTCCGATTCTAAACTAAAACAAACGATTACAAAAGATTTTGATTCCGATTTTTGAATAAATCAAATATGTCATAAAAAAAATCATTCCGTTTTCGATTCCACTTGATTCTGATTCCAATTCTGATTTCGATTCTAACTTTTAAACCAAACGGCTATTTATAAAATTATTTAAAAAATATATATGATATATAAAAATTTTATAAATTTAATTATATATATATATATATATATATATATATATATATATATATATATAACTGTATATAAATCGTCTCTGTATTTTAATATTTTTAAAATTAGTGCGTCCATATGTTGTAATATATTCATATCTTCGTTGTGTATGTGTCCATGTTTCATAAATACGGAGCAAACAAACTTGTTCAGTTTACCCACGTCGTTCATAGCCATCTTCCTCCTACTAAACCCGCTTGCGACGTCATCCGCCAGCGCCGTTACCTTCGATAAACCGACGGTCTACGAGATTCTGGTCGGATACAACTTCCCAATTGGCATCCTTCCGAAAGGAGCCACGGGGTACGAGCTTGACCGAGCCACCGGCAAACTCCACGCCTTCCTGAACGAGACGTGCGACTTCTCACTGGAAGGTGGTTATCAGTTGAAATACAAATCAACAGTCAGCGGCTGCATAAGCGACAGCAAGCTCACGAAGCTGACTGGTGTTAGCGTGAAGGTCCTGTTTCTATGGCTGAATATCGTGGAGGTGGTTAGAGACGGCGATACGCTCCAATTCTCCGTTGGGATCGCTTCCGCCAATTTCCCCATTGATAATTTCTACGAGTGCCCGCAGTGTGGGTGTGGACTGGATTGCGACAAGTAAGCCGGATTAGAACCAATCCTTTCGTTTCTTCCTTTTGGGAATCTATTAGCAATCGATGGTCTGTCGATTCAATGTGTTTAGTGGATTCCGCGTAATGCGATGCTTTGTTTCAAAGATTGCATTTTTCAATCTCGTGGGTCTAGAGTTGAGTTGAGAAATGGGCTCTGCTTTGCTTATTTACTGAAAATTCTGTAGTCTTTGGCTCTTTGTCCTCTTTTTCTGGCTGGGATTCAAGAAGAAATGTTCGTCGGAATTCTGTGGTTTTCAATCTCAATCTGGATCCGGAATGTCACAGTTGGTTCAATTGGAAAGTGAGTTGTCATGGGGCGTACTAAAGAACGTTTTTCTTGGATGACAATGATGCAAAATTGGCATTCTTTGGACATAGAGCCGATTTCCCTGTTGTTATATTTTTAAAGCAATGTTACTCATGAGGGACGCTGAGTAAAATAGCAATTTCACATGCTTTAGCTACTGCTTTAAACGGAGAAGTGGGTGTGACCAAAAAACAAAAAAACAGAGAGAGAGAGAAGTGGGAAGAAATTGTCAAATAGCTTACCATGGGGTCAAGTGCTGCTAATTAAGCTCCATGTTGACTGTTCTTCTTGCAAGATATTGTGTACGTGGCATGTTAAGCATGAATATATATGTAGTTACTTGCTTCTTCTGTAATGGCCTCAACCTCAAGAGGCCTCAAATGAGGCCTTCCATGGCCACTGAGGGGAATTATAAAAGTTGTGGCTATCTTGAACATATTAAAATTCTTTCTATATGTGCTTTTTAGTCATCGAGGCAATTCGGAAAGTTGCTCAATTTGTCTGCATTTAGTTTGTCCCTTTATCTGTTTGGATGATTTTAAGCTATAGTAACTGATGAGTCTATATGAACTTTATACTCAGTACCTATTGAAAATCCGGAATTGATGTTAAAAATTATAATTTTTAACAGAAACATAGTCGCTAATCAAGGCCAATCCTAATGTGAGATGGGTATGTGTAGTTCAGTCGCATTTTGCAACAAATACCCACTTCTCTTTTTGTTATTCTATCTGAACCGTGTGCTGTAACTTGACGAAAACAATTCCACAACTTAAATTTGAATATTTGGTGTGTATGAGATCATGATTGTGTTAGTCATAAGTTATCTCCTAGGAAAGTTCCATCTAGATAGCCACAACTAGTGTTTCTCTCCACTTTGAGGTATTTGCGTTTAACTCTTATTCTATTTGTTGCTTTCCTCAGTTTTAGGGGTTTCAATTAAATATTTTTCCAGTTAAAGATCGCCTTGTCGCATTTGTCTTCATTTGCTTCAATTGCATTTTCGGTCTACATGAAAATGAACGCTCCGATTTAATCAAATCCTTGCGATGCCATTACTAGTACACTATGGAAGAATAATCTGAATGGAGCTGGGCATGCCTTGGCATCAGTATTGGTTTGGCGGTTGTTGACTTGAGTTTCCAAAGTGTGAAGGAACTCCGTCAAGATTTGGTACTGTAAGTAGAGTAGGTAACAGAGATTGTATTGCTAATAATTACATCGTATAACACTATTTCTATGACCATTTGAAATTCATGGGAGAAGTAGGTAATTGATGCTTGAAAGTACTCAGAGAATGTTATTATCACACATAAGTTATAGTTCTCCAAATTGAATTACATGTGATTTCTTGTAACCAGATATGAGTGGTGACGTAGAAGAGATTATGCGATCAATTTAATGCCATACACACGGCAAAGGTTTTACTTTACTGGTTTAATACGAAGAAAAGTTCATACACCTGGGGCTGGGGTGGTATAATTTGCAGTTGGATGGTTACTCCACAATGGAAATCTGCTTCCACGAATTATGGCCTCTTGTTGAATTAATTGCATTGCATCACTTGCATGTTTATAACTTACCTGGCCTCATTGATTGTGCTAGCGTAACGGAAAAATGCGTAAAAGGCTTCAAGCGCTTGGCATTGGAGGAAAGATGCGGAAGACTTCTAGGCTTCTCGTTGGCTGGGCTGGATGATGGCTTAAAGCTAATAAAGATAGACGCTGTTAGTTCTCATAAGGTCAAGACAGAAAGCTCAACAAGAGAAAAAAGGCAGATCCTGGCCTGGGCGTATAACGCGGCTAGTCGCCCAATTGCAAAAGTCTCGCTCATGCCTAAATATGGCTCTACCCTTTTGTTTTACCTGATATTTTTCATTTTCGCTGGCACAGCGGAACATTAGCACCATGCACTTTGCAGGATATCAGTTTTTTTTTTTTTTACCTGATATGTTGCTTGGTTTTTTTTTTCCCTGATATAAATTGGGTCTAATATCCTGCTACAGACCACACCTAAATTAAATGATTTGGATCTGAAATTTTGGTTGAAAGTTAGCCTTGGCTCTCGATCTTAGTGATATCCAACTGTGTCAGCTAAAACAGGGTTTTACATATGTTGTAGTTTGATTGGGCTTTTTGGCTTTTTGTGTGCGTGTGTGGATTGGTGATGGTTTGTCCTGTTTGCAGCAACTCTGTCACCCACAGAATGAAAAAAAAAAAAAAAAGGTGAAAAGAGAATCAGGGTTTTCCGTTCTGAATGAACACCACCTTTCGTCACATCTCTAAAACCGACAGCTCATGGGTCTTCAAAATATGAGTCTAATATAATAGTTTTAGTAAATGACAAAAGAATTTGTCAATCGCAAGACAGGTATATCGCGTTGCAAAACCAATCAAAAGATGCATGCATTTCAGCATTCGTCATTCACCACAGCGGTACAGACAGGCTGCTGCATGTTCTTTCTTTATCGCCAATGAAATTAGCTTTAGGCTGGTGGATTCCACAACACACTCCTCAATAAAAATTTCCTTAATCATACAAAATTTCTCCTGGCCATGACTCGCCTACGCATTATATTGTGCACACGACGATTCAAATGTGCGTTCTCTACTGTCGCCAATTATTGTGAATTTTATATCCCAATGATTTTGGCTGTCCACAAATATAATAGAATTTCAATATACAGATTAACTTTAAATAATAACAAAATAGTCATATAATTCATTTAACGATAACGGTTCATATAAACGACTCCATTCGTGGTATAATCGCATTAACACCATCAATGGACAATGGCGTAAATTGCAAAAACTAAACTCAACTTATTTGATTAATCATATAATCAATGGAACTAGGTTACGAATGTCTTCCTTGGCGCGCAGAGCAGCCACGACAATAACAGTATAATCAGTTCTTTTTCAGGAAGATGGCGCGCAGCTCAGCGGCATCAATCTCGTTGGCGTTTTCGGGTCTGTAGAAACCTGTACGTGGGTCCGGCACCCATGGAACCTCCTCGGCAGGCTTAACAATCTCCTCCCCCGTTTTCTTCATCACCGCGCCGCACCTCGCAGCAGCTCCTTCTTTCCCGACGCCACCCTGTGAGGCAGCCGCAGCAGCAAATCCACGTCCGTTATTGATAGCCTTCGTGATCATGCCAGAAAGAACCACCACCTTCGCGCTCGAGAAAGAGCGTGCCATAATGTTAATATATTCTTGAAACTCTTTAAAGAATTGAAACTCCGAAAGAGGATTCCGAGAAATATCCACAGGTAGCTGCTGCCGTAGAAGAGATCGGTCTACGGCGGCGGCCCAAGAAGCCTCTTTCGTTTTCGGCTTCTCTACGCACTCTCTTTCTCTAATCTCTCTATGGAATTGCTATTGATAAACGAGAGGAGGCTTAATGGGTTTATATAGGAAGAGAAATTTTTGGCAATTGGTGTTTTCGGGACAGCGCGAAAAGAGAGAATCGGAATGCCCTCCTCCACTCGGATTAAAACTGGCCCCACCCGTCAAATTAGAATTCCTAGATTTTCTCTCTATTCTTTATTTTCTTGCCAGCTGTCAGATTTCTGTTGGCTGGTTCTTTCCTCTTCTTTGGTGACTTTTTTGACTCCGTTTCAAAGTCTAATTCCCCCCCTCCTCATAAACGCCCCCTCAAAAAACGGTCGTGTCACCTTTTTCAGCTTAATTTATGAAAATTTCTTAATTTGACTATTTTTTTAACAAAAAAATTTTGGGGACTTCTCTTTTATATATTTTTTGAGGTAAATTTTATTTATATTTTAAAATAATTATACAGTATCAATAATTGATAATTGTTCTGTTTTAAAGTTACTGAAATAAAATTATTTAGTGTTATTTTTTTATTATAATGTTTTTATAATTTTATACTACATAATAAGTATGACTTATTTAAAAAAAAAAGTAATAAAATAAATTTTATTTGTATAAGAATATAAGTGAATTAGATTCATAACAAGTGCCGTTGAATTAATTTTTTGTTAAATTACATGACATTAAGTTTATTATATTGCTCTCATTGTATTGTTTTCACTCAATTGTTATTTAGTTTTTTTCCCTAATCTTTTATTTTTCCAAGCGATTCGTCAGCTTAATCTTATAATCCTTGATTATTATTCCGTAAATCCGACGGAGGCCGAGAGAGTGAGAAAAGTGAGGGATTGAACTTTTTTTTCAATCAGTCAATAAACATAATTAACTTCTGTTAAAAAGAATAAATGATCATAATTAAGCACATTAACAACAAGAAAGTAGATAAAATGCTTTGGAATATTGTGTGATTTAGGATAAACGTGTTACATGCCAGGAGAATCTCTCAAAGCAATTACCACCTTTTTTTTAACTAAATAATCAGCATTTAGCCGAAAAAGATAAGGTTGGCCTTCTAGATACGCTGTATGTTTTTAAGGCCGTTGGTTTGTGAAGCACTGTGATCACCATCCGCCTCGCGATTACTCCGTTGGCGAAAATATCGGTGGATATAAAAAAATAGATATAAGGAACCAGATGTACAATAGCAAAGGAGACAGTTGAGCCGATTTTAGTCGGATTTTGGTACCGGCTTATTTATTAAATAAGTCTAAAAATAAGGATTCATGTCGACATCATTTATAACGAATCGAACTTGAGTTAAATTTGTTATTATTCAGCCAAATTTTCAAGTTTTTAATAAATTATATTATTTAATAAAACATTATTAAATGAAAATAACAAAATGATTAAACAAAATAAAAGATTTCATAAAATAATTAAGCCGAACTTTTGAGCTTTTATAATGTTAACAAAATAATTAAAATTAAAAGATTTCATTATTATACATAAAATAAAAAGGACAACAAATATTTATTTAAATAAAATTAATTAATTAAAAATAAATATTTAATTTTAATGTATAAATGTAAATATATGTAACAAATAATTTTTAAAATGAACATAATGAAATTACTTTTAGAATATAATACATGAGTTTATGTAGACAAATTTTTAAACGAGTTATTCATGAATTTAATCGAGTTGACCCTGCCTTTAATCAAACTCGATTCATTTATTAAACATGTTTCATATTTAAACACGTTTAGTTAAATGAATAAGCTCGAATTGAGTTCTTACGGAGTCAGGCCACTAAATTTTTAACAAATATATCGGATTGCTTATTGAAGCGAGACATTGTAGGTCCTATAATTTTATACACTGATTTTTAGTAATTTAAAATGTTTTGCCATAAAGTTTGCAATGCGCAACAAAGTACAAAAGTATGTATAATGCACTATGAAAAATTAAATTTTCCGTTCGTTGTATGTTTTTTTTGTTCGTTGCAGATGACACTGTCCTCATTGCACATTCGACATTTTTAAGCGAGAAACTTCAAATTTAAAAAAAAAAAAAAAAAAGAGAAAAATATTTTTTAAGACAAGGAATTTACAAACGACATTATTTCGGCTCTCCTATCTCACGTACATTTTTCTCCGTCATGCGAATATTGCTATTATTCAATTGAAATCAAGCAAGCGGAGCGTCTCTATTATTTGGATTTCGGTGTCCGTTACAACTTTGCAAGTGCCCGAGTCCTGACAATTGAGCCTTACAAAAGTTCTCGCAAGAGGTCGCAGCCAAGTCAAGGCAACTTAAAGCCTTCTTCCTTGATTTCCAAGTTTTGTTGCCAAGTTTAATTGACTAGTTAAACTATATAGTGGCACGAACACGCTGTTGTTTATGGCTTTCTTCTCCTAGACACCTGTAAAACCTTCCTGGAGTTCTTTTTCAAGGAAATTAAGATCAACTTCCCGCGGTTCTCGTAGTTTCCTTCTTTTTAACTCTCTAATTTGTTCTGGAACTTCCGCACGCAAGCGGCTGAAGTTCGTCACCATGTCCTTTTCTGCTTAGGCTAAAAACATGATAATTAATTAATATGCCATGTTGGGTTTCCCATTGAAGTAATTAATACGTTTGTTTACACTATCTATTTGACTCTCCAATAACTAACAACAGTTCAACCAATGAGGCTATCGCTTTTTTTGTAAAGAAATTTAGGTGAGTAAAATAATGTCTCAACAGTTCTATCAAAAAATATTGCGTTTATTCATTAAGAGAGGTATTAAGTCATTGAAAGCAAACCCGTAGTTTAATACCAGTGGCGGGTGTAAGTTTAGCTCTACAGTTAGCTGTAGTAGCTAAGCGAACTCAAAATTTCTTACCTGAATATTAAGCGCCTTAACTAGTTAGACGGCACCAAAACTAATGAAGCAACTGTAGTAAAGAATTAGGTTCTTTTGGGTTTGCAATGAAGCGCCCACGTCTAATGCCCATACTTTAGTGGGCTGAACCAGTCTTTCTGGGATAGATTCCTAGGCTAAGTCTACTTGGGCCTCCCAATAAGTCCAGTCCGAGGCTTGTTGGTATTTACCATAAGCCCAACTGAAACAAAACCGGAACCACCGAAGGACTACCCGAGCCATGTTTTAAAAGACCAACTTTGCAGGATAAAAAAAAATAAAAATGAAAAAAATAGAAAAAAGGGGAAAAAAAAAAAAGTAAAATAAGGAGGGAAAACAATGAAAAGGAAAAAAAGAAAACATGAGATGAGAGTGAGACTCAGCGGGAAACTCACTTACGAATAAAAAAGGAGACGTAAAATAAATTTAAAAAAAAAAAAAAATGCTGCACGAGCTCTTGCTGGCACTGCTAGGCTACACCGGAGATCTCATAATCGACGAGAGAGAGCAGCAGAATTCCGTCGGCGTTCACTTATCCCCCGACGCCCCCATTTCCGACGAGTGCACCTTCAAGCTCGCTCCCGACATTTCCTTCCTCGAACCCAGCGACAGGTAAAAATTTAAACAAAAAAAACCCCTCCATTCCTCTCCTTCTTTCTTCTAGGGTTTTCCAATTTCAGTGAAAAATCATTGACTTTATCAATTGACAGGGATCTCATTGAGAGGATCATCACCTTAGGGTTTTATTACAGAGAGCTCGATCGCTTCGCCGCCAATTCCCGGAATTTGAGTTGGATTAGGTCCGGGGGCGGCGGCGGCGGCTTGTCTCCTCTGTCCAGAGTTGCTGAACTGTCCAATAAAAGAAAAGGAAAACCGAGCGTGTATCGCAGGGCCATTGCTAATGGCATTGTCGAGATATTGTCAGTCTACAGGTCTGCTGTTCTCCACATTGAGCAGAACCTGCTGTCCGAAACCGTCCCTATCTTGGCCACCGTTACTCATGGCCTCAATAAGGTTCTTGCTCCTTAAATTCTGCGTTCTGTAGGTTTAAGTTACGATGTCGATTTTGTTTTGTCTCATTAACGGGCACGTGTGTGTTTTCTCCAGTTTTTTGTGCTGTTGCCACCCCTGTATGAGCTTGTTCTAGAAATTGAGCGAGACGACATTCGTGGAGGACAGCTTCTTAATCTGCTGCACAAACGATTGCACTGTGGGGTTCCAGAGTTGCAGACTTGCATCCAGAGGTTTTGCTTTCACTCTTTAGTTGTTTTTTATTTTCTTTTGTTCCTTTGTTGCCAGAACAGTAACTGTTGAAAAGTTTATAACAATGGTTAGCAGTTCAATATCTTGGGCGCACGGGCATTCGCTTCCATTGTTGCCCCGGCTCTCAGGACTGTTAGGACAACGCATATGTCTAGCAGCCTAGGGTATTACTAATTGCATTTCTATAGCATATGAAATCAAGGATGCAATTTTTTTTTTCTTTCTGATTTGAACGTGAATATGAACTCCAATCTGATGACATTCATTCTTCCTGATTGTATCTCATTTGGAAAAAAGCATAGGCTTCTGTGGCATGGGCATCAGGTGATGTATAATCAACTTGCCTCATGGGTGGTTTATGGGATTCTACAAGACCAGCATTGTGAATTTTTCATTGGAAGGTACTGAGCAGAATTCTCTCTGTTGCTAATATCTGATCTTAGTTATCAGGAGTAACGTCCTTGAAAAACTGTGTAGTCAGTTAATGCAACTCAGTAAGCACATGTGGTTGATAATTTGTGCACACGTTGATAACAGTTTTTTTGCCTTATAATCAGTAGAAGGAAATATAAATGTTCCTTGCCTTTTGTTCTCTTTGCTTTGTGCCTGATCTTATATTTTACTGTATGGTTACATTAAGCAGCAGACAAGAAGAAAGAGATCTGGAGCATGGTTTATCTCATTCAGACATGTCAGAAAAATTGGCACGTTTGTCCACTGATGATACATCTCTAACAGATTGGCACTCGGGATTTCATATTTCTTTGGTATATATTAGTTTTTTCTTTCAGTGTTTTACTTTAATTGGACAACTACTGGCATCTTTTTGGCATCCATTAGGATGAGAATTGGCTTAGTGTTGACAATATGTCAAATCAGATATTATCATCAGTGTTCACACTCATGTATGAAGTGCAATATTCTCTCTTGTTCTGCACATATTCTTCTCCTATGGAGCTCTCTTCTGCTTTGGTCTGTAAAGATGATTATAAAATTGAAGGCAACAGCTGCCATTCATTTGTCCTGCTTGAATTTGTTCCAGTCACGAGACCTTTCATGGATTTTCTTTTTCGCATTAAACGTTGAAGGGACTTTTTTTCTTTCTTGTCCACCTTCTTTAATATTTGCGCAGTGCTACAAAAAATTATTACAAATTGCTTGGCAGTTGGAAAATTTCAAGCCTGCTTTTTCTCACAAAAGGATTTAGTGGTTAATTCATGTAATCCGTTGTTGCTATTTTACAGGATATGCTTCCCGAGTATATTCATATGCATGTTGCTGAATCAATTCTTTTTGCTGGTAAAGCCATCAGAGTTCTCCGTAATCCAAGCACTGCCTTTCAGTTCAACAATCCTGTATACAGCCAGCTGTTACGAAGAGGTGCTCAAAAAATAGAAGGATTTGCTGGGCGCTTGAAGGAGCCTTTTGTTGAAGCAAACCTGATTGGAGAAGAATTATTTCCACAGGCAGAGGCTGATAAGATTGAAGCTATGCTTCAAGAGCTTAAGGTTCTCTTTTTTCAACCCGCGTAATCTTATACCAGTTCTTGTGCCACCCATTTCATGATATATAACCATGCCTATGATCACGATGTTTTTATTTGAGTGATTACCTTTACCTTCATGGAGTTGTCACACAAAGTGAATGGTCATTTTTCATCTTTTATTATGCTAAGGACTCGTACCTTTATATAGTTTTTCCCATTGATTCATTCTACATCTCAGATCAAATAAGACTTATCCAATTTTGGTTGGGTAGGTTATCTGATTTTCTTTTTGTTGTGAGTCAAACTGGTTGTCAAGTAGAGTAGTTCCAAATCTTTCATAATCAAAGATTCCCACATAATTACCTGTTAAGAAAGAGGAAAAAAAATTCCTTCATGGGTTTCAGTCCACTTCTTCCTTCCTGCCTTCATTTGCAGAGATTTGGTATCCGTTTTTGTCTTATGCATCTGTTGGTCCTCATTGAAGATATCCAGACCATCTTAGTTCCTAAGTGACTTCCCCATATCTTTTTGCCAATAGGGTGCCATACGAACATTGCTATGAATATAATATATGAATTTCCATCTTGTTCAACTTTTTTTTGGCCATACATCCATCTCAGCACTCTTATTTATGAGATGCTCACCTTTTGGAGATGTTTCTTGCTATCCAAAGCTCATTATGTACATTATTGCCATTGTCCCTATCTTCAATATTCTATCAAAGAGTTCAGTCAGCCAAACTATGCCTATCTCCCCCATTTATTTCCAAATTTCTATGGATATTCATCTGGCCCCAACTTCTATCTGGAAGACCTGGTTTCGTTGAATGTTGTGCAATGATTTTATGACTGAAATCCTCTGCAGGAATCATCTGAATTTCAGAGGAGACCATTTGAGTGCGTTGTTGACTCTATTCGGGCTATTGCTGCTAGTCATCTTTGGCAGGTGCTGCATGTGAAATTTTAATTTATTTATCTATTTTTGCATTTAATATATCAGTGTTAACTTCTGCAGCTTGTGGTAGTGCGTGCTGACTTGAATGGCCACCTGAAGGCTCTCAAAGACTATTTCCTTTTAGCAAAAGGAGATTTTTTCCAGGTAAAGGGCGGGTAACATCTTTTTTACTTTGCACATATATCATTAGTCCTCAAGCTCTCTCTCTCTCTCTCTCTCGATGAGTAGTCCTCGAGCTCCTTCTGTTTCTTGTTTGGCTGATATCTAAAGTTATCTGTTTTAGCTTATGCATTTTGCAACTTGCATAATTGTTTTCATAATCCTGCATGTAGAGCCCAGTAACAGGGGTTGTTTCTTGTTGATCTGGTTGTTGCTCTGCTTTAAGATAATTCAGCTCCTTGAGTTGTTATGTATTGGCATGATTGTCAAAAAAAAGAAGAAAAAGAAGAAAGGAAGAAAGAAAGAAAGGTGATCGGGGCCAACTCCATTTAAGTTTTGCTATGAAGTACATTGAACTGAACTGTAATATGTTTATGCTTTTCTTCCTCGCAGTTTGAGATCCGGTTTCATTTACTTCTCATCTTCCTTATTTTCACCGTAAATGACAGTTAGAAATGCTCACCTACAATTTTTTGGTTAAACCTTCAAATGTCCAGTAACTGCATTTATGTCCGTATTTTCCTTGAGCCGTTCTTAACAAACTGCCAATGTAATCTTAATGTAGTCTCATATATGATGTCAGTGTTTTCTCGAGGAAAGTCGGCAACTAATGTGTTTACCACCTCGTCAGTCAACGGCTGAAGCGGATCTCATGGTCCCATTTCAGCTGGTAAGTTTAGCATGAGAGGTAGTACTGTGGTGAAAATGATTATACTCCCTCATGAAACCAAATATTCGTGATCCTAGTTTGCTCAATTCCAAATTTGCTAACCATGTGTGAAAGAAACTGGGCTAAATGCAATGCAGGCTGCAATAAAGACAATCAGCGAGGATGAAAAATACTTTTCTAGAGTTTCCTTGCAGTTAATATCAATCTCTCTTGCTAAATTAATTTTTTCCATTATGGTTGCTTTTTGTGAAAATTGTTCTAAGATTATGTCTCCATGTGTACTAGCATGCCCTCGTTTGGGATCACAGTGAAATCCTCCCAAGTAGATTTACCCAAAACAGAAGTTTCTAGTGATGCACTGTCAAGTTCTTCAGATGCGTATGTTGATGGCTGGGACGATATTGCTCTTGAATATTCTATAGATTGGCCTTTACAGTTGTTTTTCACCCAAGAAGTGCTTGCCAAGTAAGATGCTTCTGCCGCATACAATCACTCCTTCTCTTTCCTTTCGCTTATGATGTAATCTAATCAGATTTAAGTATGTGCATTCCATGTCATTATGAACTTTTTGGGTTCAATAGAAACAATATATATGAATCTTATGTTATCTTGTGGTTGAAAATAACAAACTCATTTGTCAATAGAGAAAGTCACCTATGAGGCTCCAAATTTTAGAAGTCAATGGCTATTAAATTAACGTCCAATCAAATATTTGTAACCTACCTTGAATAAGAATTCTAAACTGAAGAGGAGATCACATAAAGTTTCAATTGCTGTTGTTTGATATAAAGCAATAATGAGGTCATTTTTAGTCCTCCTGCTCAAAAAGAACAAAAAAAAAAAAACAAAGAGAGGTCATTATAGTCCTCAAACCTAAAGATATGATGATATGGTAGTCAATCAGTTCAAAGTTCGTCATTCATCATACTCTTCTATAACTTGAGGTACGGATTATAGCGTAAACTTATTCTTGTTTGCATGTAGCATCCTTTACCTTCCTTATTTGGTTGAAGGTATTCCATAAATTGCTTCATTGCAGAACAGAACTACTTGGCAGTTGTCCAAATGGTGCGTTTTCAAACTTTTATGTGCTAATGTTGAGCACACTTCAGGTATCTGAGGGTCTTTCAGTATTTGCTGCGGCTTAAACGTACACAAATGGAGTTGGAGAAGTCTTGGGCCTCTGTTATGCATCAAGATCACACAGATTTTGCCAAGCATCGGCATGGTCGAGTAACTTGCTCTACCTCTCAGCAGCGTCGCCAACAATTTAGGCCAATGTGGCGTATTAGAGAGCATATGGCATTTTTGATCAGGAATCTCCAGTTTTACATCCAGGTAATGGGTGCCATTTATATTTTGCCTGTTGAAAACATGCTGGATATGAATTATTCCACATAAAGCTGTAACTGCTAGTCTTAATGCAACCACAGACTAAGTCACCAAAGCAATGCACCACATACTCATGCATGATATTTTTGACCAACATTTTTAAAAGTATTTAATTACGTTATTGTAAAACAATTCTTAAAGCAAGATGGGATGAATGTTATCCCCTTGTAAAAAATTCAAGTGTAGTTTCCTGCCAAAAGATTCTCTACCCAAATGACTGATTGGCGAAAGCTTTTGGTGTTGCTTTTTTATTTCCTGCATCCCTTTTGCGTCACTTAGGGACACTCCACAGATTTCGTTTTTTGAACAACTATGAAATCCGCAAATTGTGGATTAAACATGTTTTTCTCGACTGGATTAGGTTGCACTTCTCCTAATTTTTCTCAAGTTTTTTGTGTTTCTTGTCCATATTTATTGTGCATTTACGAGGATAGTTACACGTGCAACGTTCCATATTTTGTTTTAGGTCGATGTGATAGAATCTCAATGGAATGTTTTACAAGCTCATATTCAAGATTCTCATGACTTCACTGAACTGGTGGGCTTCCACCAAGAGTAAGTGTGATTGATGGTTCTTGACTTCTTGTTGCCTTCTGGGTGATTAATCCATAGAATTGGAACCCCTTTATTTCCTTTTCGGACTGCATGCTGCTACTGGTTTTAGTCTTTTATAACGATGAGTTATAATCTCTCTCCATGCACCTGTTGTTGAAAATTAACCCTTCTGCTTTATTACATTTATGGGCAGATATTTATCAGCTTTAATATCGCAGTCTTTCTTGGACATCGGCTCCGTCTCAAGGATATTAGACGGCATAATGAAACTTTGCCTACAATTCTGCTGGAGCATTGAGAAACAAGAGAACAATCCTAATACATCTGAACTGGAACATATTGCAGAGGTACACCACCACTAATAATTGGTGTGAAATATTTAGTTTGTCAAAATTCTAGTTAAGTAGTTTTCATATGTTACCTCCTACCTAAATAATTTGTTTTCTCAACTGCTAATGATGTATCTATTTGTGGCACCCAGGAATTTAACAAGAAATCAAATTCCTTATACACAATTCTGCGTAGTAGCAGGCTAGCAGGAAGTCAGCGAGCCCCATTTCTTAGGCGTTTTCTTTTGCGTCTAAACTTTAATTCCTTTTTTGAGGTAAAAGGCCCTTTTAACACCTATTCTTAAGACAACGAGTTGTTTTGGGCTATAACGGATCGTTTCATTTTACTTTCTTTTGGCAGGTAACTGCAAGAGGTGTGCTGAATGTTGTTAGACCATCCCCAACAATTCCTGTTTTGAGTCATCAATAGCAGCGAACTATTTTTGAAGTCAGCATCGGCTTATGTGAATCCAGGTTTGTCACCATAGCATACTGAAATAGTGCTTGGTTGCTAATGGAATTTGGGTTGGATATATACCTCAAGGGAAACTGGATGGTGCTTTGGGTAGCTCTGCATTGAGTTCGGGTGGCTCTTTGATTAGACGGCTGGTTGAAATCATGAGTCCTTTTACTTTTCGATAATTGTTTACGAGTGTACTATCCTATGCAGAGGTGGGATGCTATTTGGCTGGCTGGACGATGCTTTGCTTCTTTTTCTGCTCTTAGACGCGTTGAATTTGTCTAGAGCGTCTTTCATTTGTTACCTGCCTGTCCCTGAATGCTCTCACACCGGGCTCTGATTTTACTGCTTTGTCCGAGCACAATCTAGGGTGGCAAGAAAGTTTGGTCAGTAAACTGTTAATTGTGGCTCTTTTAAGACATTATCATGAGAAGCAGTGGTTTCCAAGAATATTTATTAGTTAGTGGCTTAGTGCAGCAAGGTCCTTGAGATATCTTATTGCGTGAAGTTTGCCCTTGTTGTAGTTTTAAATTAGAAGAATTTTGTTTGTGTTTTTTTTTTCCCATAAATACCATCAAGAATTCATAATGCTGGCTGAGTTTGTTAAATTGCACTGATTTTTGTTGGGAATACTCATCATTTTCCATGCTTCGTAGATGGGGGAATGATTTTTGTTGGTTTTAGAATCATTTTTGTTGGGAAGCATTGATGGAAGGCCAGCGAGATGCGAATGAGAGATACTTAGAAGCAGAGAGTCGCATGCAATGCAAAATGTTTGGGGAAAAGTGAGGATAGGACGATCTCGTAAACATGCTGGCCAAGCACTGTACTATTGAATTAAAAAAATATATGAAACTAAATGATTAAGCAGTTTATTTAATTATATTTAATAATTTTTTTTAGTTATTTAGTTATTTAATGTCAATATTTTTTCTTGATTTCACTATATTATTTTTAAAAAAATTGTTGGTCTTTTATGTCGCTCAGGCCACTCGTTAGAATTTAACGCATTACTGATTTGCATGATAAGAATAAATTTTTTAATCATGGGAGTATTTGGTGGTATGGTATTATTTCTTTTTAGCGACACGAACGGCAAAGTGTTGGGAAATGAATCAATGATCTGTGGATAAGTAGTCCTTATTATCCTAAAATCAATTTGGCATTAAGGGGATGTTTGGTTTTGTTGTCGGCATTGTTGATTAAATAATAAAATAATTATTTTAATATTTTGTTGCTGACTTTTAAAATTAAATTATTTTTTTATTTTTAATTAATTTAAATTAGTATTATAAAAATATATTTTATTTATTTATAAATAAAAATTTATTAAATATATAACTTGAAGATCAATTATAATTTCTAATGAATATTTTTTTTACTATATAATTTATTGTATTTAAAAAAATAATATTATTTTTATTGTATAAATTATTATTTACATAATAAAAATTAGAGAAAAAGAAAAAAAAATAAAAAAGAGAAGTCATTGTATTTAAAATAATATTATTTTTATAACAAAAGTACACGTTAATGTTTAAATAAAATTTTAAAAAATAATTATTTTTACTGTACACTAAGAAAAATTAAAAACATAATAATTTAACTTTCTTCCCATTCATGCAATTTTAATAAAATAACATTATTTTATTTTTATTATACTGTTTACCGTTCACAAAGGTAAATTAAAAAAAAAATTTAGTCTCGTACGCTCCGAAGGTCTAGTACAAATCTATGGTCCCACAAACAAAGAGTGTTCTCAGCGTACAGTGCGCAGGACAGTAACTTAAATCATCACTCGCCGCGGGATGGAACGTTCCTAATAAAATCTATAAACCTTAAATTGTAACTTCATTTTAGTCTAATTGAAAAGTCTTCAACGCTTATTCTCAAAAAAAAAAAAAAAAAAGTCTTCAACACTACGAAACTCTAAAGTTGAAACAAAGAGTCTGGAGCAGTTCAGAGCGTTTCTCTGTAGATCACTCATTGCAAGCAATGAAGCGGGTCCGCCCTGATCGGAACGTCGCCGCCTTCGACTCGAGAGACGGGCCGCCGTCGGTCGGCATGGAATTGGCGGTGCGTTCCGTGGAGGCCATCCTCTGTTATAGTTTTAGACGCAAGCGCCTTCTCGAAGAGGCACTAACGCACTCCTCGTTCTCCGAATCCGCCAATTACGAGCGGCTCGAGTTCGTCGGCGACGCCGTGCTGGGGCTGGCTTTCAGTAACCACTTCTACCTCGCTTACCCGCATCTCGAACCGGGACAATTGTCGCTGTTACGCTCCGCCAATATCAGTACAGAGAAACTCGCCCGCGTGGCCATCAAGCATGGGCTTTACAGTTTTGTTCGACGCAATGCCTCTGGTCTTGACGATAAGGTAATATTCACAATTCTCATAAATCTTTTTTTTTTAAATTTAATTATGGAATTTTGATCTTTTTGATTAATTCTTTGTGGGGTTATTTCTAATTAGGTGAGGGAGTTTAGTGATGTTGTGAAGGAAGAAGAAGATCGGGTGGGTCATGGTGGGTCAGTGAAGGCGCCCAAGATTTTAGCTGATATTGTGGAGGCTGTGGCAGCTGCTGTTTATGTTGATGTTAATTTTGACCTTGAACGGCTATGGGTGGTGAGTACTAAAGGGTGTTTAAATACCATTTAAACTTTTTGTCATATTTATAAGGCTTTTGACAGCAAAATTCAACTTGCTATTTCTAACTTGTGTTCTAACGTTTGCTAAATTATAAATCTTTATCACTATTGTTACTCTTATTGCTTTTTATTTTTTATTTTTTTCTTTTTTGGTTTGGAGGGCACAGGGATGGTGGGGTGGGAGAAGCTTGGTGGGTGTTGCTTAGCTAGTAAAAGTCTCTTAGCGTAAGACCTTGGGTTGAAGGCTTTTCATTGTGTACAGCCAATGATCTGTTGCAGCTGAAATGGACTAAAAACATAGTAGCTTTTTTTGAATGTATAATTTTGGTTGATTTCGATGTATGTGTTTAGGTTTCAGCTTGATGTTTTACTGCACTATATGCAGATATTTAGGGGCCTGTTGGAGCCGATTATCACACTAGAGCTCTTGCAACCACAACCGGTGACATTGTTGTTTGAGTTGTGCCAAAAGCAGGGAAAGCAAGTTGACATCAAGCATTGGAGAAAAGGGGCAAGAAACATTGCTAGTGTGTTTGTAGATGGTATATTTGTTGCCTCCGGTTCTTCCGAGCAAAAAGAAATTGCAAAGCTTAACGCTGCAAAAGTAGCTTTGCACAAATTGTCAAATTTAATTGCTAGTGATGGTGGTGTGGCTGAATGTTGTGGTGGGATGGACAATTTGCTTGAGATTCAGGGTGGAAAAGAGAAGTTAAATGAGCTCTGTGGAAAAAAGAAAATGCCCAAATCCAAGGTACACTACACATATGCATTGCTACTTGTATCTGACTTGTCTGTTCTTAGTCAGGCCTATGTTTTCTTTGTCGCGATTTAACATTGCTTATCTTTTGTGTATTTGCTCATTTTGCCGGAAATTCACATGCATTTTTTCACCTTCTAGAAGATCCACGTAATTTTTTACCCTCAGCTTACTCACCATCATGTTGCCTACCTTCTCTACACTGCTTTATTTTTTTTTTTGCACGAACAATTCACTCATCATTACACTTCTAGAAGATCCATTTGTTTCATTCTTCTTCTTTTGACGTACAGGATTGAGAAAGATGTGGGTTCTCTGAATCATGAGAATTTTGTGTGCTCAGTTCAAGTTGTAACTGCAGATGGTGTAGGAGATGAAAGATCGAGAGTACAGGAAGCAGAAAGCTCTGTTGAGGCCCTCCTCAATTACAGTATTAGAAACAAGCGCCGTTCCATTGGTTGGACGCTACAAATCCCTCAGTTAAGTGTAAGGTTAACATTACCATTGTTTATTAGCATTGGTTATGATCCTGCTAAGCCGAATGATTATTGATGGAGAAATTTGTCAAGAAGAAAGAATCATTGGAAAAAAAAATTCTCGATCACGACTGGATTATCATTTTCTCACTCAAGTAGCGGGTCTGAATTCTGAAGATGCTTAGTCGTTAATTTGCGAGGAAATGACAGACCCCAATACTCTGGTTTCTTTCACGCTACCGTGCAGTTGTCTATTGTGTACCCCCTGCTATTATCAATCACGACCATAACAAAGCAATTGTACATGTTCTGGAGAGTCATATAGAGTCAAAAATAGAGGAATCTCACCAACCATATCTTAGCATCTCACGGTTTTGCACGGGAGAACGGGATGATCTATTCGAGTTTTGCTAGTCGAAGAATTGAGAGCATCAATTTAGTCGGGGGCCTAATGAGGCCTTTCGGACACCGGGAAAAGACCAAAAAAAAAAATAAAAGAATTGAGAGCGTCAAAGACAAATAAAAACTGTTTCTTTGGATCTATTGATTGGAAGACATCGAGGTATCGATGAGTAGTTGGACTCGTACTAATCCAATGTTGCCAAAACTGGCCGACATTAGGCCTCCCCTGGCGTTTCCCCTGGCATTGTGCTTGTTGGTCGCTAAGGGAGCTGCGGATCTCCTTCGTATGCTGACAGATCTCCACCCCCTCCTTCTCCATCTTCCCTGCTGCCTTATGTCTACGACCCACCACCACCGCCCCCTTCTACATCAGCATCCCCATCTCTTCCTCCTCCTTACACGTCATCCCTACCTCCTTCTCAATTCCCTCCACCTCCTCCTTATATATATATCTCTCGTAGAAAAATCGGCAAGATCGGCAACCATGTAATTGCTGAGTTGAAAGCTGGCGCAGACAACCTTAAGGCTCAAATCTGTTGTGTTTTTGTTAATTATCAGGTTACTTCGTTCTGATATAAATTTCTTATTTTCTTCTGCAAACAGCTTTTAATCTTCAACAATACCCGCAAATGATTTTAACTATGAGTTATGATTATCAGATGAACGCACTAGGTGGATTTCTACAACTGGTGATGTTCGACGACCTTTGTTTCTTTTTCGATCACTTCTTAAATGCACAGCTTTAGCTGATATTCCTTTACCCTCACAAACTAACACTCCAAATTTTCAGTTTGTCTCATTATATTCTAAAACTCAACGTTAAATGACGTACCGATGGGTTTTGCCTGCCAGATTTCTCCTACAACATTCAATTAGTGTCAAGTCCTACTGCGTTAATTTTCCATGACTAAATATACAGACGCGAATATGTTCAATTAATTTAATTCAACTAATATGTAAATTATATAGTTCTTTTTTAAATTACTAACCTTTCTTCATCCTAGCCTGTGTGAACCACACCTAACATAGCCCGATCACGATGCACAAGCCAGCTCGATTTCTATCAAAAAAAAAAACTTCCCGAGTCCAATTTCACGCCACCTACACGGCAACATATAAACGTGGAACAAACGTATATCAAACAACTATCAATAGTTAACATCCTCAGCACAACCTTAGTATCTACTTAAAATTAGAGCTCTTCAAACCCTTCTTCATCCCCTTCCTCCTCTATCCTGTGAAATTCTCTCTTCCACACGTCCACCTGACAATAATGCCAAAGCAAATGGTGTTCTGTTTTCTCTTTCATAAAAGGGATGCAAGACCACTATGAGAGCTAAAATCAGAGGCTAATCACAAACTAAAATAGATTATCAGACCTGATCATCTGAGAAGCGCAGTTGTTCTGCAACAAATAGGATATTATTGTAGTGTCCTGGTGCTAGTTCCTTGCCTAAACTTCTTGCAACTTCAGCATAGCTTATAATGTCCACCCGGAAGCCATTGCTCATGAAAAGTTTGTCCATCCATTTCTTTGTGATGGACTGCACAAGAGACCAGACAAGTGAGGTGGGGACTACAAAGTTAAGTTTGAAAAACAGAAAGGAATACGATGATGTCTCAAAGATATACTGACCTTCATCCCAATTTCAGTTTCTGTCAGCCATGCAGGCAATTCTCCTAGGAACAGATTCCCATTTGTAGCCAAACCACTAACAGTGAACAGAAGTTCTTCAAAACTAGCCAGTGCCATGACAGGCAGACCCTGTAAGATCATAACAATTAAGAACAAATGATCCCCCCACCCTCCCCCAAGAATGACAAATTATAGTTTCAGACAAAGCACGAATTACCTGTATGGCCCAAATACTAGGCCGGTTGCCATTAAAGCCCTTAGCACGTAAACTTTGTTGTATACTAGTGGACTCCATTGGAACATGAAGAAACAAGCAACTTCTTGGAACCTTGGCCCCAACACCTAATATCTTCAAGAAGAAGATACGTTCTTTATAACCCAAAGAAGTATATTTTAGACCGATAATGAAACACAAAATCACCCACATTGCAAAGCGCAGATATTGCCATACAAGCATAAAGTGACTCCAATAGCTACCTAAAACTCCAAAATTTCTGTGACATGCTTAAGTAGACAACTAACTTTATAAGTGTTAATTAATCGTCAAACACCTACATTTGCAGTACGATATGAACAAAATTGCTGAATTTGCTCTTCCGTTCAAATTATCAGGTTAGAAGATCAAGAATAAATTGAACTAAATCAGTGAAATATCTCACACCTGCAAGCTTCTCGGCTGATTGCTTAAAAATACTTTCCGGGGATACATCAAACAATACAGTTGAAGTTGGCCAGTTAAGCCGATAAGGGCGGGTGTCCATTCCATCCGTTAGCAAAACAACCTGCAGGAATATAAATAGAAGGGAAAACGTAACCGGTCTAGAATGGAGAGAGTTTTTTTTATTAAAAAAAAAAAGCATGAATTTTAGCTGAACAGTCAAAGAGGGAAAAACCTGCTTAAGTCCATCAATATGATTCACTGTCCGGAGCAATTTATCATCAATGAACTTCGTTGCAATGCAATAATGATCAGAGTACTTCTTCAAATCCATCTTTACATTAGGATGAACAAAGCAACCGGAAAATGGGTCGACGAAAAGAGGCTCTGCAAATTCAAGAATCAACACAAATTTGTATTGTAGCCTCGTACATTGCTAATTAAACAATCCTACTTTATAATGCAGAGAAAAAAAAAACTTGTTTTTGGTAAAAACAAAAACTCGAACTTTACAATGCAGCTTATTTACCCAAATGAGCTCTGTGTCAAATTTGCCTGAATTCTTTCATTATTGAATAGATTGAATGTTAACAAAATGCCCCACCATTGAAATTCCCAGTAAACTGTTAGATGAAAAATCTGGTACAACGGGGAAACAAAAGAATGAGTTTTTTTTTTTTTTTTAATTTTTTTTTTATTGAATGGGTCTTGCTTGCCTGGTCGATGCGTCTCCTGGAAACGAAGGGAAGCAGCATTAATGGCGGCTTGGAGTGTTGGGTCATTTTCGCCATTAAAGTGGGCTCTCAAAGTCAAGCCGCCATTTTTCTTCGGCTTCTTCGACGGGGAGGTGAGGGGCGGGCACACGGTAGAAGTAGATGGTGAACGGACAAAGCCCAACGAACATTCCATGTTGATACGGCGTCGGATTATAGTGCTTCAGTGGGCTGCCAGTACCAGATCGAGAGGTTTCATCGTCCCTGCCATTCATCAGACTTCCGCTGCTGTGCCTTTACCGCTTCCATCCATTTCTCTTTAGTTTAGGTTAAGTAACCGAAAATTCGAATTATTTAATCCGCCCCATCATTTTACGCCAGTTTGCAATCAAGGTCCAATAGGTTTTTTCTTTAAAATTTTTTTAATTAAATCCCTTTTCCGAACATTTATTCCAGCTAGAGCTACGTTGTAGATTGGTCCGTAATTTTTTTTTTCTGTAATCTCCGTAACCTTTTTTATTATTAGAAGGATAATTATATCGTGCGTTATATAATGTCAATTTGTATAAATTGTATATTATTTTTATGATTGTAATCTAAAATTTTTAAAATAGAGATTTAAATTTTAATTATTATAATAACTCTGCTAATCTTATTTGTTCATTACAGTTTTTTTTTAATAACTGCTCAAAAAAAAAAAAAGAAAAGAGCATGTCACGCATGCGCATTTATAATCAAGCTCCCAACTAATTTGTGGTACCATTTCAAAACATGTGAAAAAATTTTGGCCACAACGTGCAATGGACGCGGGGCGGATAAAACTTCCAATCCAACGATTTTGTTTCAGTTTTACAAAACAAAACAATTGAGTCTACGCGCTTCCCAACTATTGCAGAATTATTAGACGCCATTATAACTTTTTTCATCTGAAATTTGTATGTTGGCCGACACAGGATTATTAATTAAAAAAGAATTCATTAATTACGAGACTAAATCTTTGAACAAAAAAATTTTGTGATAATACATGAAAAAACACATTAATATAACAGTAATCTATTAAAAGATCAATTGAATTAAAAACACCATATATTTTTTTAATATCACGAGGTGACTCTCACTCTTAGAAAATTTTTGTAATTGTTATATATGAAGTAACATAAAAAAATTATACGAAATAATAGAACAAATTAAAAAAATTATATGATGTGTAATAAGAAATTATACGATATGTAATTAATCAATAAAAATTAAAATTTTTTTAAATAACTTATTACGACGTGCCATAAAAAAATATATAACGTATAACTAATTATTAAAAACTAAATAATTTTTTATATGTCTTATAATTTTTATAATGTTTTAATATGTGATATAACTATTTTTATCCCATCGTATATATAATTACAAAAATTTCTTTAAAATATAATTATTTACTTTTTTTTTTATTTCGTCAATTGAAAAAGATGTTTGTGGGTATTAATGGTTGGATACGTTGTACTATGGCTACTGCACCACCAAGCGTCTTGGTTAGTTAAATACTAATAACCCCTCAAAATTGAGAAAGAAGGAACAGTTCCTGAAAAAAAAAAAAAAAAGAGAAAGAAGGAACAGGTTAGTGAAATGTGTTAGGTGTGCGGCTGCTTGGCCGCTCAAACAAGTAGAAGTCCTGTCTTGTTGTCTCTCAATCAAAGCTAAAATCCCCACAAGACATACACACATTTTTCACTTATCTGAAGCTCCAACAGCTCCACCAAACCTCATCCCAGCACAAAAAATGGATCCCAATCTCCAAGCCCAACCCTCCAGCAAAAAAGAAGAAGAAAAAAGCCAACATCTTGCAATTGTTGCACCTTCCAAATCCATAAAATCATCATCCCCATTTGCAACGGCCTCTCTCTCTCTTATTTCTCTCTCTACAATCCTCCCCACCCTCACCAACAACTTGCTTTCCCAACCCAAAAAAGTCTCCGTCTTATTTCCCTCCGCAGCACCACCAAGCAATAATAAGCTGAAAATTACGACCCAAGCCGCCTCTCTCACTCACCTCTCTCTCTCCGCCTCCTCCCCCGCTCTCGCTGCTGCTCCTCCCAAGTCCACCATTTCCGCCAGCCCTCTCCACGCCCCACTCTCTCTCGGCCCCCGGCGCTCCGCCGACCCCTCCAACGCCGCCGCAATCCGTCGAGCGTCCATCGTTTGGTTCCGCAACGACTTGCGCGTCCGCGACAATGAGTGCCTCACCGCTGCCAACAATGAGTCCATCTCCGTTCTGCCTGTTTACTGCTTCGACCCGAGAGATTATGGCAAATCCTCTTCTGGGTTCGACAAGACTGGGCCTTATCGCGCCAATTTCTTGATCCAATCCGTCTCTGACCTTCGCAAGAACCTGCAGGCTAAAGGGTCCGATCTCGTTGTCAGGGTCGGGCAACCCGAAACCGTGTTGGTCCAATTGGCAAAGGCCATTGGTGCTGATGCTGTGTATGCTCACAGAGAGGTGACTCGCGATGAGGTCAAGTCCGAGGAACAGATCGAGGCCGCCTTGAAAGATGAGGGCGTTGAAGTCAAGTACTTCTGGGGAAGCACTTTGTACCATGTTGATGATTTGCCTTTCACATTGGATGATATGCCATCTAATTATGGTGAATTCAGAGAGAAAGTTCAGGGAGTGGAAATTAGGAAGACCATTGCAGCATTGGATCAATTTAAGGCCTTGCCGTCGAGAGGAGATGTGGAGCCTGGGGAGATCCCTTCTTTGTTAGATTTGGGTCTCAACGCCCCTCAGGTTTTGATTTTTACTTCTTTTGGATTGCGTTCTACTTTTTATGCTGATGTTTCACTAAAGTTGTTGCTTGATCTGTTTGATCATTTGAAGTTTCCAACAAGTTGTGGATTCATTACCATTCATAAGGTTAATTTCCAGAGAGTGAGAGAGAGAGCCAAATGAATGGAAATGTGACATCCTTTTTTGCCCATTTTACACAATATCTGAGTTGTTGACAGCAGTCTGCTGGCTGCTCTGATCTCAACATAGATCAATTCTGAATTACCAGGACAGTTGCTATACTGCTGGCATTGCTTGTAAAGTGTTTTTCCTGTTAACTTCAGACATTGCTGTGGCTTCTAGCCCATTTTCTCAAATGTATTTGAGAAATAACCTGTACCATGTATGGTTGCGGGGAATTATGATTTCATTTCTTCAAATGTGGTAATCATACTTTCAGCATGACTCCTATGCAGAATGGCAAGCCAGCTGCTAATGCTTCCATGGTTGGCGGAGAAACTGAAGCGTTAGAGAGGCTTAAAAATTTTGTAGCTGAGTGCCAAGCACAACCACCCACGGCAACCAATGGCAGCCATGATGGCATATATGGTGCAAATTTCTCCTGCAAAATTTCTCCATGGCTAACCATGGGATGCATTTCTCCTCGTTCCATGTTTGATGAGCTAAAGAAACCTGCCAATAGGTGTGCCTTGAAGAATTTTATTGTTTTTTTCCGCTTTCAGTTTTTATGATTTTGTTATGACAATCTTTTATGCATTTATCTTATCATCAATGAAAATGATTGATTGACAGAACTATTTCTGCCTCCTCAAACCGCAATGGTGGCGGTAGCAGCTCACCAGACACTGGAATGAACTGGCTGATGTATGAGTTATTATGGAGGGATTTCTTCAGGTAGCTCGTCAAACCATGCAACTTGCCTTTTAAGACAAGTTTGAGCGTTCAAATTTCATTAATAACCTATCAGTTTTCTTTCACATTTTTTGCTGATAACTATTGCTGAAAAAATGAAAGAAAAAAGGATTGTTGCTGTTTCTTCGTTTGCGTTTTAGCATAACTGGAGGAGGCTTCATGTGGGCTAAGTTCCATCAAGCTGTTATCCTAATGTCCCGTGCCATTGGTCTTTTGCAGGTTCATAACCAAGAAATACAGCTCCCCGACTAAACAGCTTGAGGCAACTCCAGCCACCGCCTGTACGGGTGCCTTTGCTTAGGCTAGAGTGTAGATTGGCAGTGGAATGGTAATTTGTCTTGAATGTGAGAAATTTTATATACCTGTGAGATCTAAAATGTGCAGCCATTAGATGGTGAAGTAGGTTGGCTTAAAGAGACTTCGATTGTTGCAGTCTAGCTGCCTCAGCCAAAGTAAACTTGCTTCGGTAGCATTTTCTGCTGTCTTATGGCCTGTGTAAGAGGTCCCAAGGTTCTACATTTCTCATCCGTTGTCTGTTGGCCTACATTGCTTGATTATAATATGCATAGCCCATTTTTTGATAGACAATGAGCTTACTGAGAGTGTTCATCTTGAGTTTGAAAAGGAGAGTTCCATGGCGAGGAAAGTAGCCAGGTGGGTTGAAACTCTGGCCTTAAGTTACCCCCATGTGGTGGAAAATGGCATTCGAGACTTACGGAATCCAAAAACCAAAACATCCGTTCACGGATAAAAGTAACAGCAAGATCATAACGTTGTTTCAGCCCCAGCTAAATATCCTTGCAGAATTCTTTATCTAGAAAATTTTCCCAACGCTGCGAACTAATAACCCGCTTTGACAGTTGAAGCCGCGGAGAGAAAGAAGAACACGCCATATCAAAAATTAGTTTTGCGTGGAGCACTCTTCCCACAGTAAAAAAAAAAAAAGAAAAAAAAAATCTCTCTCGCTTTCAACAATTTTTTCTTTGTTTTTTGATAAATGCTTTCAACATTTGTTGATTGCTCTACTCTCCTTTTCGAATTGGCCTCCCAGGGCTTCAATCTCGTGAGCAAACAAGCAAGGAAACAAAAATTGGGATGAATTTTCTTTTTATTTGAAATTTGCAGCAAATAAATGCCGGATAGGAAAACAAAAGAGCCCAATGGTGTGTTTGGATTGATAGAAATGGTGTGTTTAGATTAATAGAAAGTGGAAAAAAATTGTGTTTGGATTGAAAGAAAGTAGTAAGAAAGAAAAAAAGAAAAAAATATAATAATAATGATGTTATTATTGATAAAAAGTAGTGATTAAAAAATTATGAGAAAGAAAACGAATAATAATTTTTGAGAGAAAAAGTAAAATTTAATTGTTTGGATTGATAGAAAATGAATAAAACAGAAAATGAATAGAAAATATTTTCCGTTCTAATTCTTTTTTTTTTTTCCTACAATTGCCAAACAGAGCACAAAAGTAGCATGAAAGTAGGCAAATATGATATTGCCCGCCCTGCCGCAGATCTGTTCGGCTTCAAAGTTCAGCAACCATTGTCTGCGCCTCAACACCAAAATAGCGAAGAACAATAGAAATAATACAGAGAGTCCCCAGCAGATTATCAATCAACAATGTTGGCAGCATCAATCAGCCATGGAACAGCTATGGCTATGCCCACTTACATATACACTAAATTTCTAGAAAAGGTGATTAAAAAAAAAGGATGAATCGCATTCTCATAAACTCGTGCTTGAATTCCATTATATTGCATTGCTAAATGGTTATGTAAATGCCCACAAACAACCATCCCCATAACTCCAGGGCAGCAAGAAATTCCAATTGCATTAATAACACATACATATGAATCATTAAAACTATGTATATATTATAAATATCAAGAGCCAAAATTTCAACAAACAAGACATTGAGACGAAATCTTATAAGAAACCCACAATATCTTACAGACCAAATATCTCAAGGAACACTGAACTTGGGGGGGTTCAGTCAGTCTTCCTCCTCTCCCTCATTCTCAGCAATGTTGAAGTAGCGCAATTCATAAACATTCCTCTCCTTATTGGAAGCAATTACCCTAAGCCAGTCCCGCACATTGTTTTTCTTCAAATACTTCTTTGTTAAGTATTTAAGATATCTAATACCAAACAATAAAAAATATGAAAATAAAAATTCAGTTTGTAAACACAAAGGCAATTGAAATAACTTCAATTGATTGCGTTGACACGTTTAATGAAACACACGAGAAATAAACAACTTAATGCAATTTGCAATGGCATAATATGATAAATATCTAACTGTCACGAGTACCTTTTAGAGAAGGCGGTCTCGGCGGTGACGGTAATCTTGTTCTTGTCCCGAGTTACGGTGACTGCGTCGCCGAGAGCACCAGCCTTGCCGCCGACCTTGATTCTCTCCTGGAGGAACTTCTCCAGAGAAGCGATGTCCATGATCTTATCCTCCACAGGCTTCGCACAGTCGATGACAAACGCCGCCCCCTTCTTCTTGCCCTTGGCTCCTCCAGCCGCTGCCGTTCCCCGACTCATTTTGCCGCCTTGGTGGACCCTGCTCCCCCGCGATTAGCCACCAGAGAGAGAGAATATATTCGGAATTTTGGCGAGCAGCGCAGAGCTGTTGCCGTCTAGGCAAATCTAGGGTTTTAAAAGTTCACAACGGCGTCGTTCATTTGTTATACGCATAAAAATCAAACGGCACCGTATTTATCCTCGCACCTTTCAACTGCAAAAGTTCCATCCAAAGAAGCTATGCCAAACAGAAATGAAAAAACAAAAAAAAATCGAAATTAGGATGATTTGGACTTTTTGATTGACTGACTTATTAGATTACACAGTTGAATTGATTTGTGACGTGGAGGAATTTCACAACTGAAAAGAGGAAGGAAGCCGGAGAAATGGAAGAAGACGACCTTAGCAGCGTCATTCCGTGTTCTTCCCTCGCCGTTGATTCCATCCTCCGTGTCGGAACGGTAACCTAATTTTTTTTTTTATTTTCACTGAATCAGTAGTGTGTAAATTCTGACTCTCTCAAGAATTAACGAAACCGGTCTCCCTAATAATTTTCCATTTTTGATTTCACTCAAAAAAAAATATGTATAGTTTTCCATTTTGGATTTACTATATTCCAGGCAGGTGCAATATGGGGTGCATGTCTCGGTCCGCACGAGGCCCGTAAAAGAGGTAAAACTTTGGCCACAATTGTCCGCCATTTTTACCGTAACCTATTCGTATTTGTTGACCGGAAACTAACTTTTTCGCAGGCCTGAGCGGCATCGCTCGTGCGTCCTTTGTGGTATGATACTTATTTACGATCTTTTCTAATGTCTTTTTAAAAAAAAAAAAAATTTCGGAACTGATTTTGTTTCGATTATGTAAGATTTTTCTGTTTGCGCTTTCGTGATTTCTGTTACTTTTTGCTTTTTTTTTTCACCCCCTTTTTTGGCGGAATTTTACTATGCAGGCAAAGAGAATTGGCAAATTCGGCTTCCAATGTGGTAATGACAGATGAATATCTCTTTGTAGGTTCGATTTCGTCATCTTTTGTGTGCCTTTTTGGGTCTTATGCTCTGTAAGAGCAGCATCCGGAGCCTGATAAGCTTTTTTTTTTTTTTAATAGTATGGCATTTTCCAGATTGATATGATTGTTGTCTCTGTCAAATGTCAATGAATTTAGGCGAGCCTGATAGAATTTTTGTTGCAAAATGTATGGATGTGTGACGACAGACCAACTCATTTCGTGAACTTGACAAAGCTACAATTGTTAGAACTTGAATTAATTAAGTTCTAATACAGGGTTGGTTGGTTAGTTGGAAGAAAAATTGTAATCTTAGATATAGGAGGAATAATTGTGGAATAAGTTGAAGGGGGTCGGTTGGGGGGGAGGGATGGTAAATAGTGAAATGGTTGTTCAACTAATTTAAAATGTTCCTTAAACAGACACCTTCCAATTGCATTTGAGGTCACATTCTTCATAAAAGGAAGTGTCGGAAACTAACTATTCTGGTTCAGTGTTTAATTTTTCTAAATGTATGAATTTAGAGTAAGAGACCATCAGAGAACATCAAACTTGATAATGTAGTTGTTGGAACTCGTGAGCATATTTACAAAGATTAAAAATAGACCGCTTGATCTGTGCTGTAATCTCTTTACGCCTTTGTTATTCTTTTGAAATTCCCTTTCATGTGTCTTGGGGATATCACCGTCATGAGAACTGGAAATTGATTGCTTGTTACTTTGTTGTACCATTAGTTGCCTCTTTAATGCAGGAGTGTAACTAATGGCATCCTTAATGAAGTTTTGAACTTGGCTGTGAACCTTTTCTTTTCACCATTCGTTTCTCTTTTGTTTTAATTTCTTGCTTTAACGCTATCAAATCTTGTTTTACAGGAATTAGATGATTTCTTATCTATACTTTCCAGCATTTAACTTGACACATTTTCATTTACTTATTGTATGGTCTGGCAGTAGTTATAATTTCTATTTCACTCTCATATTTTCCTCTTATTTTGTACTGCAGGCCTTGTTGCTGGAATTTTCACTTTTACTCGCTGCGGCATGCAAAGATACAGGAAGCAAAATGATTGGGTAAGCTATATGTTGTCCTTTTTACTTTTACTTCTCCTGGGTGAAAACGAACTCAGGCTGGCAATTCAACAACTAGGCTATTGAAATGCTTTTTCTTGCACTATATAATGGATCATTGATGACCCTGCCTCAATGAAAAGTACAGGCAAAGGCTTTGTCTGCGTTACAGAAAAGCTGGTGAACATCATTAAGCGTTTTTTTATTACAGGTAAATGCTTTAATTGCTGGCGCCGTGGCAGGGGCAGCAGTTGCTGCGGGGACACGAAATTGGACGCATGTTATTGGCACGGCTGGTCTGGTCTCTGCATTTGGTGCGGCTGCTGACTACTCCAAAACGTTTTAATGTGTCTACCTGAGAAAGAGGTGGAGAAGCAAGGTAGTGCTCTATCTACATCAATCATCAATTAGTTGAGCAACCCATTAGGCATTTTCTGGTCTGGAAAATTGAAACTGATGTATTATTTATGTTGCAATTGGAATCAGTTTAAGTTGGCAAAAGTAACCAGCTTAAAGTTCATCTCTCTCATCTAAATAGTTTTGGTCACGCCATTTCTTGAGGTGCCATTTTTCTATCATCTACTTGCATCGCTGCCCCCGCTATTTCTGTTTACTATTCTGAGTGGCAGTTTTTTTTTTCGTTGATTTGTCCGTTGCACTATCACAGATCCGGGTATTGCAGTGCGTAATACCAATCCGCTTATTGAAAGGGCTTCGTTTTAATCTTGATTTTTATTTACCAAAGCATTTGTAGTCATCTTTAAATCTCGTGAAACCTTATGAAATTTGGTTTATATGTTTGTCCATTGTTTGTTAGGTTTTTGCATAAATTGCTAGTCATTTTATTTATGCTTGTGCACTTAATTCTTGCATTGAAATTTTTTGGTCATCGATGCATTGAGATTGTTAAAAATCAAATAAAATTTTAAATTGGCCTTCTCAGATTGGCTATGCTGAGTTGGTATACATGATCCCATCTAACATTTAGGTCTAGTTCTTAAATGCAATCTTTGGTCAGCAAAAGCCGGTTTCTAACCTTTTGAAATTATTATTGGAATCATTTTGTTTTTTGTTTTGTTTTTTTTTTTTTATAACGACAACAAAATCTTATTATTGTTATTTTTTTTCGGGCTGTTGGCCTAATGGCCGGGAGCTCACACTAGAGCAATGGGGTGGGAGGGGAGGGAATTGTGGGCCAGATGGGGGTTTGATTGTGAACCCCTGCCTGTTGTGGGGGGGGGGGGGGGGGGGGGTACTCCTACTACTAGAGTTATTGTTCGATGAGGTTGAGCATTTATTCAACTGGTTGAAGGGGTTGTTTCTCAATCAATAAGTAGGGGTTCAAATTTCATCAAGTCTCACTTCTCTCTTCTTAAATGCCTAAATGCCTATTAAGATTCTTTATAGACAAAAAAAAAAAAAAAAAAAGAATTATTGTTAGACTACACAACAAAATCTTAATTTTAAATTTAATTGGGCACACCAATTGCAAGATTTTAAGAGATGCGACCCATAATTACCCATAATTACGGGCTTCTGAATAACTTGGTTAACCCTCAAATATAACGCGGCGGCCCAAAATCTATGAAATATATCAGCAGAGTGACATTATTGGGTTTGTGACAATGAATGAGGTGGGCTGAGGCTAGTGAATCCATTATCTTCTGCAAGCCCGGACTCAATCGACGAATCTTAGGCCATACTCGTACTGGAACATTTGACAACTGCCACCTTGTGTCTGTGCTTATACGGCTGTTAAACAGATTAAAAAATTTTATTTTTTTTTATTTTTTTATTTTTATTTTTTTTATTGCTAGTTTCCCATCCCATTGCTCAACAAAGGTGATTCAACAAGCCTTAACATATGCTAAATAAAATACATGGCACATGGCACATCATATGCAGTACTATAAGTTTCAAAATCCCTCGTCTTCCTTCCAGAAGTCACGGTCAAATGCTGCATTCCATTGCTGTGAGTTCTTCATAACTAGTTTTCTTCCTTTCTTTTTTCTATCACGTAATTTTGTTGCAAACAAAATTCCAAAGACGCCGCATGTTTTGGGCTCTAAAAATAGAGTGCCAAAGAGATACCACAAAACAAATGGATGTGATGATTTACTTTTTATGCATTGTGAAGTCTCCGAGGCAAGATCTTATAAAGGGGAGCAAAATACTTGCTGGCTAGCACGGAAGATGGATGTGAAAATGGAAATTAATTTCAAGCTGCCTCTATCTAAATACCAAAGAAACAAAAAGGACCCTTTAAAAGGTATGATCAAATAAATAAGTACAATAATCTCAAGTTTTACGGATTTTTATTTATTTTTTGTTTTGCTCTTTGTTTTGTTAAATTATTCATTTCAATTTATCTTTCATTTCATTTAAGTTTTTTCTTTTTGGATGAAATTCAGTCAATTCGTTAACGTACAGAATCTAACTGAGTGGAATATATTCAAAAAAAAATTTAGATTTCATCTAAAAAAAGACTCAACTGAAACGAAAAATAGACTTTTAGAACTTATTTGAGAAATCAAAAAGTAATAGAGTTTCAACCAAAAAAAAAAAAACTATAAAAGGTTGGGGATCATTTGTTCACTTATCCTAAAATCAACGGGGTAGTGGGTGGGTAAACAAATCGGACCGTATATTATTTGTTCTCCTCGCCTTCAAAAACTCCCCCATATCCTCTTTGGTTGTTTTCGTTTCCTCCTCATCATCAAAAAAGACCCAGCCGCTCTCCATCTTTGACCTTTCAAGGCTTAATTAAGCTTTACATATTTTGCGTATACGCTTTATAATATTGTATCCAAGACTTTAACAGAGTTTATAGACAAGGTTATGGTCAAGTTCATTGCGGTTCGTTGATACAGTAGTGCTTTTGCTTTCTTCTTTTGCATGGTTATGGAGTTCGAATATCGGGAGGTAATAAGGTTCTGAATCATCTGCATAAAATTTTTTTTATTTGGGAACCATTCTTAATTTCTTTGCACTTTTCTATGACCCTTCATTGTTCTGTTTTTTTTTTTTTTTTGGTGGTGGTAAAGGATAAATCATGAATATGTTTTCACATGGCATAAGTAGAGATTTGTGATTTTTTTTGTACGTGTGCAGGAGTATGTAAGGAATTCAAGGGGAGTTCAGCTCTTTACTTGCAGATGGTTGCCTTCTTCAGCTTCTCCAAAAGCCCTTATTTTCCTTTGTCATGGTACTTTCTCTCTATTTCTCTCTCTCTCTCTCTGTTTCTCTCTATCTGTGCGTCTGGGGTTGGGTGTGAACTATTAAATTCATTAATGGGGTTTGCAGGATATGGCATGGAGTGCAGTGGTTTCATGAAAGGTAATAATTTCCAGTCTCCTCACTTATTGCCTTGTTTATATGTTGTTCCAAAATTCTTCTTTCCTGTGTGCCAGAGCACAGAAAAAGAAACAGCAGTATTGTCCTTGCACCCAAATATAACCTTGATTGCCTCAATAATCCGATGGTTCACACTGGTGCACATTACGATTTCCGGCTTCTGCTACCAAAATGAAAACAATCTGATTTCACAAAGATGAGCCTCAAATCCTTTTTTTTTTTTTTGTTTTATTTCACAAAGAAAAGTTATACATTTCGGACATTCAAGATTGAGGTTGTAATTAAGATCGATTCAGAATTTTACAATTTAGGATGTTATGAATCAAATCTCAAAATCGGATCATAATCATATGAGTCTATTGAAAATAAAGAAAAATTAAAACTAAAAATATAACTTAAAATTATATTTTTTTATACACATAAAATCAATAATAATAAGAAGAATTACAATAATTTTTTTACTGTATAAGAGAAAAGAGAATAATTTGTATAAATTAGAGATCTTTTAATTTAGTTGTTTGTCTGTATTTAGTATTTAAATTTGAATAAAGACACGTCTTTGTTTTTTTTTTTGTATTATTAATAATCTTGAGCTTCAATTTAAAATTTTATTATAAAGAAAGTGAAAATCGTATAATCAAATTGAAATTTTACTGATCTTGGGATCTAAATCGAGATTCTACCTTAATCTTATTTCAAAAAGATTTATAATTTAGATTGTTAGTTTGATGTATGATGGTAAAAATCTTGCAATCTTAGGATCAAA
>CM075451.1:12296119-12478286 GCA_037832335.1 Carallia pectinifolia
AACTAGTTCTTACTAACAACTGGATTGGGCTTAAATAAAATAATGTCTGACAAAAAACAACAATCAAAACTCTAAATTAAGTTAATTAAAATCAACTAGGCCCAAATAGCTCTTGTTGTCCAAACTTGATCAATTCATTTAATACTCATTGTCTTGCACTTGGATCGTATAAATGTATGCTTGGTCCTTATGTCCACTGCATGCATTGCTTGCTTCACAAGTAAAGTACGTTGCTTTCTCTCTAAGCAAAGTCCATTGAGTCATAAAAATATCATCGAACCAAACAACATAGAACGGGTGCTAGCTAGACTTACATCATTTCCCCTTTCTTCAAAACGATTTGTCCTTAAATTCTGCTGTTATTCTATTTCAAAACTTGGTAGAATGTCTTGAGCTACTAGGAATTGATGTCTTCAATACAAATGAACATATACTTGGAATAAATTGAAGCCTTCACTACAAACCAAAAGCTCCTCTTATGAACTACAACTAGGTTTGTGATGTAACCAAAGAAAGAAATCAAGTTAAGGGTGTTCAGCACTTGATCTGCAATAATAAAATCAGTATGAGAAGATACATTAAACATATAATCAACCAAATGGATTGGCGGTGATGTCATTGAGTTGATTAGTAAATCATTCTCTGTATTATGGTATATTATTAACTCTCCATCATCTACCAATTCAACTTTAAGTATGGATTCTACATCTAACTCATAATTTTCCATAAGTTGACTCTCATGGCCTTTAAACATTGATTCTGCAACAGCAACCAATGACTCTGCTTTACCATCATGAAAAACTTCATCTTCAACTTTCTGTTCTAGTGGGACATCTTTGGTCACGTCAACAGAAGAATTAAAATTCACGTGCTTTGATTCATAATTCTCAATTCTTTAGATATATTGACTAAAATTTAGAGAAAAATTCTCATCAAAGAGTTGAATATTTTTGGGTTTAGAAGCTCTTTTTTGTTGCTTATTTATGTTCAAATTGGCAATGAAAGATTCTTGCCTATCCTACTTGTCTCTCATCTCTTCAAACTTATCATTCCACCGCTCAATTAGGTGCGTCAGTTTGACTACGAATAATTTAAGCTCTTTGGAAAGACCTTTGCCTCTATCTACAGACATGATGGAAACTTGCAAAAAGTGTTAGGAAAAAAAAAAAGAAATGTCCTCACAAACACTCCCTTACGTGTCTGTACTCTACTTCTCAAGCATGACACTCAACTCTTTAGTGTTTTCACTCAAATCACTCAAGCACTCATGTTTATACACAATCAATTAGACTTTTCTTTCTAATGCAACTCACATTCTTACCTTTTACCACTCAATTGTTGCTCACTCTATATTCTTTTGAAACTAACAAATCAATCAAGGTCAATTCTTCAACTCTTTGCAACAATTAGAACTCAAGAATCATGGACACCAACTAAGGAAAGAAGTTGGTTCAAGCTAGGAATGAGATAGAAAAAACTTCATTTTCTTGTTCTGAAAATTCCAACAAATTTTTGTGGAAATGCTTATCAACAGGTATTGCAATGGGATCTTTCCGTTTCCCTTTTTATTAATCAAGACAAATTTTAAGCGTTGACTTCAAATGCATTTTTGACCAATCGAATTAGACTTAAGCCAAAACATAAAAGTTGTAGCCCTATGTATAAGCTTTCTAGCCCATTTTGAATCACTCAATTTGGAGCTGCATAGAAGAAGTTATCAAAATGCTGAACAGACCTCAAATATGGTGGACATAAATCACTCACACAGACACAACAACACATGCGGACTTAAGGGTTTTTTTTTTTTTTTTGGATTTTTGGGTATAGACACAACACGGGAAAAAAAATTATCAAATTAGGGCACAAAACAAAGGAAACAAAGATATGAAGAGATAAAAGATACGCAAACCTAACTTAGAGTCTAAGCTCTGATATCAAAATAATGTGATAAAAACACAAAAGCAACAAATAAAACAAGCATTAAATTTGCAAACTTGACCTAAAGCCTAAACTCTGATACCAAGTAATATCTACAAACAAAATTGGAATCATGCCCGAGGAAAGCCATGTTAGGTTTGAAGATCCTTGACCCAATGCTTATAGAGAGATGCGAACCAAAGATATAAAATAAGGATTAGTTACCAAACCCTAAAAAAAAGAAGGAGGAGGGTGATGAAATTTGGGGTTAAGACGCTACAAGACTGAAAACCCTGAATTAAAAACCTTGATAAGTCAGAAAAGAGTTCAGCGAACCCAAAAGAACAACTGTTTTGTTTCTCAAAAGTCATGTCTTCTCTCTTTATAAGTAAAAGAAGACATACATGTCGATTTATAGGAAAACCCATGTAGCTAGGGTTTTAAACCTATTAGGATTAAATACCTACTAACACTAGAAAAATAAGGTTATACTCCTAGAAGAAAAATCTAATTCAATTACCAACAAGAATTGAAACTAATTCCTCTACAAGGAAAATAAGTTGCTTGCTCTCCAAGCAAAGTCCAGCCATAAAAAATATCATCGAACCAAATGATATAGTGTGGGTGCTAGGTAGGCTCACATCAATGTGCTATTATATAGGATATTATTTAATTGATTTAGATAAGCATAGTGTAAAAAAATTCCTACGTGATTTATTGTATTATATATAATTTAGTAATTTTATACTTTGAACTTTTTCTATTTTCTTTAATTGTACTTGAATTCCCATAAAATGATAAAAATAATAAGAAATAAAAAAATGTGAAATAGAAATCATAAATAATTTCATTCCTTGTGTGATGTAAAAACATATTCATCAAATTTATAGATTTTGCAGCTGGGCATTCATGTCATTTTATAAACATTTGTTTTCTTTTTTTTACTTGTTTTACTGCATTCAAACAAAAAATTATACTAACCATTCATTTTTCTTTCTCAGCAATTTCTATCCTATCTAAATAAATAATGAGAAAATTTTTTTTACCCTCGCAACTTTCATTTTCTTAGTTTTCTTTCAATCATTGCAAAAAAATCCAAACAAGGCATAAAGAAAAATTCTGTAATTAAAATGATTACTTTATCTATACACTATAAATTCATGAAAAAATTAATAATTTGAACGAAACAAATTTGGAAACTTTATATTCTATTTGATTTAAAATTTAATACTCCAATCCTTGCGTTAGAATCTTATAGGATTATATGTTAGAATCTTATGAGATTGTGAACATGGTTTTATAGCTTGTAGAAATGCAGTCTAAATCATATCATAATCATGTCATTGATCGTGTAAAATCTGATTGATATGATTTGGTCAATATCTCTTGATTAACTTTTCTTAATTTTTTGTATAATAATCAGTATAAATTTATATAACTTGTTCAAGTTCAACACACACAAGTTTATTCTCTTATTCTTTCTTTCTCTTATAGCCTATAACTTTCTTCATTATATTAGAGATTTGCTCCTCCAATTAGAGAATGAGTTATTTCTTTTCTATTAATGTGTTCCATCAATCAAACCATTCGACTTTTATTATTGCTGATTTTCGATTGTTAGAATCTATTCATTCAATTTCCATTAGGCGCATCGATTTTTGGTCATCAGAGATCTATCAATACGACTCTTATTGTTATTATCGATGGGCTTCTACTATTATCACTAGTTTTCGGTGCTATTCACCTCACTGGTGAGCTTTCGGTCATGCTTTTCTTTGGATTTTTCTCACATAAATTGCAAGAATTCATTCTTCATGACGCATCAAACTCAACACTATAAAAGTGACCTCCATTAGACCACTCGTGTGTCCACACTAGCTTGCCAGATTTTTTGCCAGAGAATTGCTCTTGGCCACGCACTGACAAAGCCCAAAGGTTGAAAATGAGCCATATGGCCTCTATATCATTGCCATGTGTGAGATATGTCATCAAATTTTCTTTCACATCAATGCTACCTCATTGCCATGTTAGCTTTCTGTGTCGTTACGTTAACAATCGTTGATTTCACGTCAATACTATAGACTGAACTAGTCCAACTTTGACCAGACATTTCAAGCACTTTCTGGCCCATTTTGACAGGGTTAAATTGATTTTTAAGGTTTTTCAATGACTTCTTTCCATTTTTTAGCTTTGTTTGCACAAATTTTGGCTGTACAGAGATCTTTTGGTGCGTCTTATGCATGATCTTGCATATTTCATCACAATTTCATATCTTATTTATTGCAGATATGAAGAAATTTGAAGTTTTTAGGCCCATGAGCACTTTATTGGGTGAGACGAATTATATTCTTTGGTGCCAAAAGATGCACAACTTTCTCATAGAGTGCATTCTTCAGCGATATGTTAGCAAAATATACAAAACCCACTACAACAAAAGAAGAAACTTTTGAAAAGATAATTGAACGACTTGAAGAGTGAGAGAGCAACAGTCACAAAATTCTTTCGTGGTTTCATAATACATGTGTTATGATCATCACTTCATGTTAATTGATTTGGTACTATGAAGAAAGTATAAGTCTACTAGCTTCACGATGCTCTATCTATCATGTGTCTTATCAGATTAATTCAACAGTGGTCTATTCTATTTAAAACAACAACTAAGTCAGTCTATCAATGCCTTTTTTTTTTTTTTTCCTTAAATACATGTTATATGGGACGAACTAGCGTTTTCTAAACTTTTATGGGATTAACTTTCCAATGTTGTTGAGTTACAACATTATAGAGATTGAAAAAGGCACATGTGTTTCGATCATCACTTCATGTTAATCGACTTGGTACTGCGAAGGAAATGTAGGATTTATTAGCTTCATGATACTCTACCTATTATGTTGCTTATCAAATCAATTCGAGGGTGATCTCTACCATTTGAAACAACAACCAAGTTAGTCTATCAATTCTTTTCTTTCTTGGATATATGCTATATGTGACTAACTAGCTTTTTTGAACCTGTATGAGATTAACTTTCTGTTGCTATTGAGATCTCATATTATAGAGATTGAAAAACGATTATACAGTTTCTTATGACTCTCAATGGTAATTATAAACCTGTGCAAGCCTATTTACTTCATCATGATTCACTACCTTCACTGGAAAGTGTCATTGTTGAATTGCTTTCTAAGGAAGCTTCGCTGGCCACAAAGAGGGTTCATTGCTATACAACACCTACTGATACTATCTTGTTCACCTTATCTCCTCCTACATAGGGCAAAGTGAGTTGTCAATATTATCACAAACCAAGTCGTCATATCTCATAATATTGTAAGTTATATGCCAAACAACAAGCTAGTACCAACAAACAATAGTATAGTCCAACTGATCCTAATCAGCAAACCAATTTCAAAGGTAAGTTTTACAAGGCTACTGCTACCATTACTGACATTGAGGGTTCTCTATTGAATTTGAGATTCTCATAAGCCAAATTCATTTAGACACCCTCAAACATGGTTTAGTAAACTCTAATACATCTTCTTTTGCCTTATCAGTTATTCTAGGTAAATCCAATTGTTAGTTTTTTGACTTTGGATGTTTTAGTCATATGACCTATGATCATATACCTTTTCAACTAAAATACACTTATAATGCATAATCATTGATACAGTTGATCCCGAATACATGTTAGTCAGGCCGGCCATGTTTCTGCTTCTAATTTAATTTTTTCTGCTAAATTCTTAATTCTTAATCTTATCTTAAATCTTATCTTTGTAAGTAAATTATGTGACCTCAGTTTTGACTTACACTACTCTTTTACTGGTAGTCATGTACATGACCCGCAGATGAGCCATAGTTGGGATCGACCACAAAGTTGGCGTCTATTCAAACTTGTTTTCTTAGCACTTCCTAATTGGTCAACTACTTATTGTGCTACTTAGTTTCATTTGAACTTGTGCATTCTTATCTTAGTCATGTTTCTCACTTTAAATTGAGTCTTCTAATTTCTAGTGGTCCTTTAGGTGGCTGTTAAAGATGTTGATATTGATTGTGTTTCATATCAAATTGCCAATCATCATGCTTTACCATTTAACAATAGTAATTCTATTTGTTCATCATTCTTTGAATTGATTTATTTTGATATTCGGGGGCCTTCTCCTATTAATATTATCAATGGACCACGTTAAATGACATTTGTGGATGATTACTTACGTACACACGAATTTATCTGTTGAAGAATTGATATTTATTCTCAATTTTCTGCGAGGTCAAAACTCAATTTTATTAAACAATAAAATTGTTTCATATTAATGATGTCATGGACTCTAGAGATTCAAAATTTCTCCAGCTTATTTTTTAGACCCATATCATTCTTCAACACTTATGTCCTATTACTTTACAACAAAATGCACGAGATGAATGAAGCCATCGCCATATTCTAGATACAATTTGATGACTTCTTATTTTTGCCACCTATTTTGATAGTTTTTGGAGAAAAGTTGCTCTTACTACTATGTACACCATCATTCGTTTTCTATCCAAAGTTATGAAAAGTACATGTCCCTTTAAGAGACTTTATGGTACACCACCTACATATCAATCTCTTCGAGTATTTGGTTGTACTTACCTTGTTCTCTTTCAATCTTATGAATGGACCAAGTTAGACCCTCGTACTCCTTTGTCTTATTTCCTTGGCTTTGAGATTGGACACAGAGAATTTTGGTATTGGGATATCGTACATAAACATCTTCGAGTTTTTTGTCATGCAATATTTTAGGAACATAAGATATTTTTTTTTCTCGTTCTTCCTTTTAGTTAAATGCTTTCTCACTAATCCTTTTGTTGAATTAATGTCAAATACAATGAATTCTGAAGTTTTATCGTAGTCTCCTCTGATAGGTCCTTTTTCTTTGAGCTTTAACACAGGCTCATTAGGTAATCTACCCCAATCTTGAAGTATCGTCCTCGTCTATGGATCCAGCATCTCCTTTCAAGTCTTCCTCGAAGTCGCTACCGGTGCGTCATCTTTCTCAAGTAAGCAAACTGTCCTCTCAATCCAAGATTTTGTTGTTTACTTCCCTCCTTATAGGAACCTCAAACTTATTAAGAAGCTAATACTTAATACTCTTTTGCAACAAGCAATGGTAGAAGAATTATATGTCTTATCAAAAACTAATACTTGGGATTTGGTTGAGCTACCTTCTATTAATTTTGCTTTTGGGTACAAAGGGGTCTATAAGATTAGGACGAGCTTAGTAGATCTATTGAGTGGAACAAAACTCGATTGGTAGCCAAAGGCTTTAATCATGAGTATAAGATCAAATATGAGGAAACTTTTGCTTTTATTACTCAATTCACTTTAATTAGGAGTTTGTTGTCAATTCGTTCAGATCGACACTTGAAGTTGTTTCAGATGGACATTAAGATTGCATTTCTTAATGCAACCTTACCAAAGATGTTGACATGCAACCCACATGTAGTTACGACCATCCATTTAATAAGGTCTATCATCTTTGTCGAGCACTTTATGGTCTCAAACAGGAACACAAGTTTGGTTTGTAAAATTTAGTATTATTGTAAACTAGTTGGACTTTTCTTTTAGTTTTTATGAGAATACTTTGTTTGTTTGCAAAAGTACTGAAAGGATCATTTCGCTGTTATTTTATATCGATGATATGATTATCATAGGAAATGATTTATAGAGCATTGATAATTTCTGGTGGTATCTTAGTTAACAATTTGAAATAAAAGAGTTTGGCTTATTCAATTATTTTCTATGATTAGAAGTATTTTTGATGCTACAAGGTATTATTTTATCTTAAACCAAATATACCAAAGATTTGCTCACTCGAGTAGGAATTGTAGATACCTTATTATGTCCAACTTATTTATTTATTTATTTATTTCAAGATTTTATTTAATTATAAAAAAAACAAAAACAACAACAACAATAAAAAAAGAAGAGAAAGAACTTTGGGTTAATCCACGTCATGGGCAATATAAGTTAAGTCCATTTTACAAACTAATTTAAAACGAAAGAATATACAAAATAGACCCATAATCTTACGGGGTCTCCAAGCGTACCACAGTCTATCCTCTTCCATTTTACAAACTAATGTAAAAGGAAAGAATATACAGAATAGACCCATAACCTTACGGGGCCTCCAAGCATACCACAATCTATCCTCTTAGAAGCCCTCAAGCCCCAAAATCATGCAGTCCAAGCAGCCCACTGAAAATAATGAATTACAATAAGAGGTAAAAATGTAAAAAAGGGTTTCCTCACAGCTAAGGAAACCCCTATATACAAAATCCTGGAGAGGGGCTATTTGCGAGATTCTGTAATTAAGACCCATGTGACTGTGCTCCACCATCCTTTCCCTCCATTCTGCTGTTGCCAAATCCAAGACATAGACCGCCTCTCTTACAAGCTAGGAGGTCCCTACTGCACAAAAAAAAAAAAAAGTTAAAATTACATCTACAACTTCAAAATTTTACTAAAAATAGCAAGCAAAAAAGAGAACAAGGCAGACATTAACAGTAGAAAAAGAGGGAGAAAAGGGGAGGAGGAGGTTTTGACACTATAACAGAAAAAGAAAGGATAACAAAAAACGAGAGAGAAAAAGAGGAAAGAGAAAAGTGACAGCAAGCACAGGAGAGTTAATACAAGGCAGGAGAAGCAACTAAAAGGGAAAGCTAACAGTAACTCAAACTGCTACCAGGTATATCAACTTTTTTTTACTCTTTCTTTAATTTCTTTCCTTTTAAGTCAAATTTATATTGCGATAGATTGCTGCAAGCAAAACTAATTATATATCTAAGAGAGTTGCAAATGAAAAGAGAGTGCTTACCATGGCTATTAGTAGCAAAGTGATTTCGAGGACTGTGGGAGAGTTGCTCCTTGATCAAAGCACGCCGCTAATGCATTTTCTCATCCCAATTTATCAAAAAGGGCAGGCAGTAGGAGAGGTGCACCCAATAATGTTTAGAAGAAGAATTAAAATGCTGAGTTAAGTGAATGAGAAACGAATAATTCAAGATACAAACAAGAATAAAACTTATCTTGCTGACTGAGGTCTTTCAAGGGTAGTGAGAGAGCTGTCCCATGACTGCCTTGATCGCATTGTGTTTAGGTAGCAGCGGAAATGCATACTCAAGCCATGAATCCAGATATCGAATAGAACAGAAGGAAGAGAAGATAGCCCTAAACAAACAGAGATAAACCCAAATATACAGAAATAGGTCCCAAATGAAAACAGACCCACCAGAACAAGGTAAGCCCATTCCTAATTATCTAATGTAAGACCCACTGACCATTCTTTTGATGAAAAAGGCCCAACTCTCTTCCTATTAATTGCCCAAGCACTCAAGCTCGATTGCCCAAAAGCCCACCAAATCCCTCTCCAAACCCAAGCACTGGTCGACACCCATCAATGACCCATATCCATATCCACCCCAGCGCCCCACAAACACAACTTCGATTGAGCAGTACTTCCATCTTAGGTCAAACTCCCCAACTTTAATTAAGGCAAATTTTTTTTGGACATAAGAAAGTAGTCATCTATTAATAATAATCTCGAGATAACAGAAGGTGAATTAAGACAAATTTGGAATCATAGTAAATGAAACCAGTACATGAATGCATATATTTATATAGTGCAGCTGAAACAAAAATCAAGAATCACATTTTTCCTTCCTTTCATTTTTTTTTTTTATTGAAAACGAAAATAAATCAACAAGTGAGAGGAAGTTCATCGATTAACATACCTCAAACAACCCAAACTAAACTCAAATCTAGCCTTCAAACTTGTCCTCTAGAACCTACTGGATAGCAAGAAAAAAAAAAAAAAACCAAAACGAAAAAAAATGAAAATGTAACCAAGGTCTAGGATTTAAGTACTAATCTTCTGATTCTTTGGGGGTGAGAGAAGGGCGACGGCAGCAGTAGTACCCAAAAAAGGAAAAAAAAGGAAAGCAACAAAAATTTAGAAAAAGAAAGAAAAGAATGATCGAAGTTAAAGGTGTGAAATTTGGTAACCATCAGGCCTTAAAAGAATATAGCAATCAATAAAATACAGATCTTTTTTTTTTTAAACAAAAGCATAGTAGAAAAGGTCGCGGCATTGTAATGTTAAGCGGATGGGAAACTAGGATTACATGAAAAGAGAGGTGGTGCGGGAAGGAAGTGAGTGTTTTATTTATTTATTTATTTATTTTTAATTAATCAAAAAATACAAAAGAGAGAAGTCTATGTTCATGTATCTTTATTTTCAACAATTTTGTGGTCCACAGCCACTTAAAGTCATCAAAGCACCGTATCCTGTTTTTTTTTTTTTTCCTTAAAGTTTGAACGCTTCTATATACTTTGCTAAAAAGTTTTTTTTTTTTTTTATGAGTCATATAATATGATCGGAGAAATTGGTAGAAAAAATTTTTAAAATATAACTCATTAAATTTGTTATATAACTATTTTAATTACAAGCGTAATTAAACGGAGAAAAAAAATATTATCTTTTTTGTTGTACAATAGATCTAACTAATTATATAATAAATCCAGTAAGTTGCAGTTTCAAAAGATAACTTCTTCTTTGGTGATACAGCTTTTCCCTTTTTTTATTTAAAAAGACAAAGCCGAGTAGTATTATTGTATGATTTTTAAAAAAAATTTAGAACATTATTACACTTATGGACCACAGTGCTAAAAATGGTGTCGGAATATTTCTTATTTGGTTAACTAATTTTTGGTTATCATAATTTAGATCCTCAATTTCTATTAAGATATATTAAATACATATGTTGCATAAAATTTTTCAAAATTTTTAGAGTTTTAATTCACTATTTAACTGATTTTTTACATAAATATTTTTTATTACAATAAGTTCTTCAATAAATTTTTAAGCCTTCTTATCTCTCATTAAATTCTCCTATACTGTTTTTCAAAATATTTTATATCTTCTCTAATTTTTTTAAGATACGTCATTCTGCTACCTTTGTTCGAGGAATATCATGTACATGATTTTCATAATATCTTACCATCTGTTTATGTATCATATATCTTTTATTCAAATCATATTTTACATAAAGATCTTTTATTTTATCAATTTTTTAATTTCTTTTTATGCCATCTCAATTGTTTATTAACATATCCTAATATTCTGTTAAACCAGTTGGATATAACATTAAAATTCTTCAAATTGTGTTGAGGTTCTGATACCAAATTCAAGAAATTCAAACAAATAAATAATTCAAGAAATTCAAACAAATAAATATACCAAATTCAATATAACTATTCAAAGCATGAAAAACAAATAAAACAAATAAATTATTTAAAGTATGTGACGTTGTTATACCAAAACTTTCTTAGGATGCAATAGCAGAGCCTTATAATAGAGGTTACTAGTTTTCAGCCTATATACTTTGAATTAAAACAAAAGTAATAGAAATTAAGCAACAACATAATCGATTCAACCATCCATATGAATAAAATGGCATAGAACAAAATAAAAGAAGGTAAACAAAGGCTTCAATCAAATTCACTTAACTAATGATTCAATCAAATTCAATCAGATTCAAAAGGAGAGAAATGTTCTTGTTAAGGTTTATGAATTGGATAATGAAATCTGGCAACTCCTACAAAATTTCTAAGATCATTTCCTTTACCCGATCAACAAAGATAATAATAAAAATCTAATTGCTTCTGATAAAATTTTCTAATTCTACATAGACTTAATAATTCCTTTACCGTTTCATTCGTTATAATTTCTACCTTAATATTTCTTCTATCTGAATATCTATAAGTTAATTATATTATATTATACTATTATATGTATCTTTATGTACTTCGTGATCTAATATTTGCATATTATAATTGCACTAATTCTTGCTTTAGTTTGTTGATAATTTCCTTGGTAAAATTCTAATAATTCTTTTCTATGAAATATTATTCCCCACAACACTTCTGAAAGATGCGTTAATGCTACTTTTTCTAACTCTTTTATATATCTTGCTTCAGCATTTATTTCATTGTTCCATACTTCCATCCATTCTACTATGTCTTTGACTTCTTCCCTATAATGTTTTGGAAACACAAATGTTATGTGTTATGCTAATTCTTCAAATGTGTTTATGAGTTTCTCTAGACTAGTTGTAGATTCACTATTCTTTGGTTATGGGTCCACCGTGCTTCCTATATATTCATTGATCCAGTTTTTTGAGCCATTATATGTCAGCTATTTGTTAGCGAACTAGTTTTCATCTCCGAAATACCCCTGCCTTTTGGCGCTTTTGCCCTATGCCCTGAGCCATGTTTCCCATCTCAATTAATCCCTTCACTTACCTACAATCCGAAAAGATTTAGTTTTGGTGATTTAATGCCACCAAAGCCAAATTTGCCAAAATCGAGAAACTACATTTCCGATCTTACACGTGATTTGGAAATTTTGCCTCCAAATGAGGAGTTCAAAGTAAAGTTTTTGCTATATGTGGTCAGTACTGTGATTCAGTCTTTCAGTTCTTACAATCATGTCAACTCAAATTTATTAGGCTTGTTCGAGGACCCTCAATTGTGTCGCAGTTTGAATTGGGTCAAATAGACATTGGAAGGGTTGGTGCAAGGAATTAGAAGATATCAAGAGAAGAATCACGACGTCTAAAATTGACATTCATTTCTTAAACCAGTTTGTTATATACTTAATATGATTTACAAGCAAATTTTTTTTTTTATGTCTTAGATATTTTACTTGGAAAACTTTGCTGTTGGGCCAAGCAATATTCCCTATCAGTTGCGCAATTGTTCACAAATTATGGATTGGGATAACGATATGGTGAACACCACTCTGTGTCAATTATTTAAGTTGCACAGAACCAATGAGCTTGACGGTAGCCAGGTATAATCAAACAAAATCTCTTTTAATTTTATAAAAAAGCTAATATAAATCGGTTAACTAGTTTTGTGTTAAAAAAATACCAACAGTTTTAAATTATTATACTTTAGAAATTTGGAATGCAAATATTTTATATTTTGCTTGGATGCTTACAGAATAAATATGTTGATCAAGAGGAGGTTGTGTCATCATCACTAAAAATACCTGTAAGTCACAAATAATACTTTTTATTGATTACAAAGTTCTTTTATTCTTATTTATCATTTCACATGATATTAAACATGCAACCTTTGCAGCCACAAGATGATAAGTTACAAAAGTTGGAGTATAAGGTGGCCTCTTTGACCGAAGAGTTCATGGCATTCAAATCCAATATAATAGTTCAGTTTGATGAATTACAAAATGCAATATTGGATGCTCTTTCTAGGAATATGAAAAACAGATATGTGAAAACTCCTAAAGATGATTATGAAGTCCATCATAATCCTTATATTTTTTGTACCTCAATAAATTTTAATGATTTGGAATTGGGAAAAATGGTTCTAGTTGGCCAAAAAGGAGATCAAAATAGGGCAATCGGATTGACAAACAAAGTTTCCCCAAGTGTCCAAACTCCTCCATTCTTCAAACAGGACTGTGTAGGCAATGTACTTGGTTATGCAGAAGTTAGAGATGCTGAATTTGACAACAATAGTGTTGGTGTGAGTGATGGTCCTACATTTGTAGATCTTTGTATCGCTCTTTGATCCATGCATTGTCATGAATATCATGTTTATCAAGCATTGCAACCCATTTTTCTTCAAACTCAATTTCGTCAACCTTGTCATACACACAGCACATAAAATTAGAGAGAAAATCTTTGTTGTGGACTTGACCCATGGCATTCCTCTCCAAATGCCAACCACAAAGTCAATGTCTACTCCCCTTCAAAGATGAATCAATTTTAGCTTTTATTGCACTATCCCCATCTGTCACAACGCTTTGCAGCATTTTATTGCACATGCAAAGAATAAATTGATCTAACAACCATTTCTATGACTATATAGTTTCGTCCTCGAGAAAGGCACACCCAAACACAATAGTCTGGCAGTGATGATGAATCCCGACAACTATAACAAGAGGATTATTTTATATATTCAGATGATAGCATGCATCAAAGGCAATAATAGCCCAAAACAAGCATAATCAGCTTGTGATTTGGAATCTAAAAAATATAAGCTGCCAAATGTGTTGTCTTTCTTTAATTTGTAAGCAAAAAAGAAACCAAGATCAATTTGTCGCCTTAACTCTAAAAGCTCTAACACTATCTTCGCATTTCCCCCTTCAACTTCTACAAATCTCTTTGATTGGATGAAGTTATGTAAATCCTTTCTTGTGAACCCAACATTATTATGCCCACCATACTGGTCTGTCATGAACTGCATAATCTGATTAGTTTTCACACCTGCTGCTCATAGTGAGTTTATGAAGCACTTGTAATTGGTGTTCATTGATTTGCGACAATGTATGAATTTTACCATAGTTTGAGGAAGCAAACCATGGTTGTGTTTGTTGCTAAAATCACCTACAACCCATTTGTTTGTCTTCTTGTCTAAATTGACGTGAAACAAAGCAACGCAATTTGATTGCTCCTCAGACCTGTGCCGTTTTTTTACCAACAATAATCGATGATGATCCACCATGAGTTTCTTCCTTGTCACACACCCACTTCATCATCCACACAGAACTGATTTTATTTTTTCTCGAATCTCGTGGTCGAATGCCGAAACCATGTTGTCTGCTAAATGATAAGTAGAAATTTTCAGCATCAGAAAATGTGTTGAATATGAGGCTCTTGATATCTACATCAGACATAGAATCTTACTCATTTGCATTAGATGTCATCATCTCTCCACTATTACAACCAACAGAATTAGTTTCAGCATCCCTGTCGAAACTACTTGCAAATTCACCATGTCCGTCTACGCTCATTTGTTCAATACCTAAGAAAAGATAATAAAAATTATTATTTGGGAGGAAGAAAGAGACAATATGCTAAATTATGAGATAAAAAAAAACAAGCACAAGAAAGAAAAGTTGGACGCCATACAAGAAAAAAAAAACAGAGACATAAAGGAAAAAAAAAACAATTTTTCTTTACAAGAAAAAAAAAAAGATGCATGCTTGTAGAGCAATACTGGTGGAAGCCATGAATATCTGGTTGGATGCAATGTATGTCTAATTCACTGACGATGGGAGACTGAGAGTTTTGAAACGCATCTAGCGAGTAAGTAGTCGGAGCCACTATGGATTTAAGTGACATTCTCTACACCGAGTATATTTGTTGTCTTGTTCTCAGAATATTACTTCGAATGCAATATCACCTTCGAAATTTCGACTACAAGCCGCTGCCGCTGTAATTCAACAAAGCAATTTGCACGGTGTTTCTATTTTGATTTTTTGGTTTGTTTTTTAAACTTATTGTTAATATAATTTATTGTATTTAAATAAATAAAATTTATATAAAAAATGATTTTTAACACGAAAAAATCCACAAAAAAGCATCTCGATTTTGCAGTTATGGAGACTTTGGTTTTTTCTTTTAAAAAAAAAAAAACAAAAGCCACATTTACATTTTGGGTTTTGAAAAAAAGAGACGACAAAAGAAAAAAAAATATTTTAAGATTTAGATATTCTTGAATAATGACTATATGAAATTTTTAAAATTTATTTTTTTAATTTTTTAAATTTATTTCCTCCCATTATTTTTCAAAATCAAATGGAATAGTGTACTGCCTTAGGTAAAAAAAAAAAAAAAGAAATTTTTTTTAAAGAGTCAAGGTTTGGGGTACCACTACGTACATTTAGGATAACACTAATTACTATTTAAGGTTTAATTTTATTTTTTTTAAAAAAAAAGAACATAATAAATAACTAAAAAATAAAAATGATTTTTTTTTAAAAAAGTAACCATTCCATCCATGTCATTCGTGCAGAGTTAGTAAGCATATTTTCGCGTTGAATAACACGATACAATTTCTATTAGGAGAACAAATATACAAACAAATTAATTATTTAGACTTTAGGCATGCATCGTGATTCAAAAATGATTTTATACTATGAGAAGAAAAATTTGAAAGTATTTCTCTATTATTACCTCGTATTGGTTAAAAAAAAAAAAGAAAGTTTTTCACAAAATAATATTAAGCTATTAAATTATATTTTATGATTTTTTTTATTTTTTTAAATCATAATATGATGAAAATACCCTTCCTTTGTTTATACAAAATTTAGACCCATACGATACATGCATTTGTAATATTAGTACTTATAAAAATTGAACCTAACTTAATGGTTTGAGTTAATCAACTTGTAATTTTGAACCTAACTTAATGGGTTTGAGTTAATCAACTTGTAATTTTGACCTAACTTAATGGTTTGAGTTAATCAACTTGTAATTTTGAACCTAACTTAATGGTTTGAGTTAATCAACTTGTAATTTGACTTATGATATGCCTAAGGACCTGCGGTTTAATATACAAACTTTTTGATTTTGTTTTTTTTCCAACTTTTTTTTATAATTTTTTATCATAATTTAAGAAACGTATATATTATGAAAGCAAATTTACAAACAAATTGATTTTTAGTCCGTGTATCAAGAATCCAAAATGATTTTATAATTAAAAAAAATTACAAATCTTTTCTTATCATGTGTTAAAAAAATGATAGTTTTTCATAAAATAATACCAAGCTACTAAACTATGTTTGATGAATATTTTTTTAAATTGTTTTTTCTCAAAATCACAATATAATGACAATAATATAATTTGAGTAGTTAGATGGTCAAAACTAAAAATTGTCTAATTTTACTTGAATTTTGAGTATTTATACATAATTATAAGAATTTGAGTAATTGGAGGATAAAACTAAAAAATTTTGTAGAAGTACTAAAAATTTGAGTCTACTTCTATTTAAATTTCAAGTCATAATACATAATTTTAAAATTTTAATTAGTTGATACTTAAAACTAAAAATTTGAGTAAAAGTACTAAAATTTTGAGTATACTTTTACTCAAATTTTGAATATTTATACATAATTTTCAAATTTTAAGTTATTGGTTCATAAAACTAAAAATATGAGTAAAAGTGCTAAAATTTTGAGTAGTTATACGTAATTTTAAAAATTTAAATAATTAAGTGTTCAAAACTAAAAATTTAAATAGAAGTACAAAAAATTTGAGTATATTACTACTCAAATTTTAAGTATTTGTACATAATTTTAAAACTTTGAGTAAGTAAATTCTCGAAACTAAAAATTTGAGTAGAATTACTAAAAATTTGAGTTTACTACTACTCAAATTTTAAGTATTTGTATATAATTTTAAAAAGAGCACTGTTACGTGGACGAGATTCGGTGGACGGAGAACAGACGGGAAATTTTTTTTGTGTAACTAGTTAGTTTATTTGTGCAACAAGATGCTTAATTTCTGCAGCAAAAAAATATAAAAAAAAATACTTTCAAATTTTGTTGCAATAATTTAATGTTTTGTTGCACAAATAAATTGACTAGTTGTACAAACAAATTTTTCGGTCTATTTCCCGTCCACCAAATCTTGTCCACCTATCTTTTCTATTTTAAAAATTAAAATAGTTGGTGGTGAAAACTAAAAATTTGAGTAGAAGTACTAAAAATTTGAGTTTACTTCTACTTAAATTCTGAGTATTAATACATAATTTTAAAATTTTGAGTAGTAGTACTAAAAATTTTTATTTTTTAAAAATCTATGTCCAAAGGAAATCCTACATGCATGTCTATATTATGTAATAAAAATATTAATATGAAAAATATTTTAAATTCATTTAGAACACATAATAAATTGAGAAAAAACAAAATTAGCAAGGTAATTTCCTTTCCTTGAACAAAAAAAGGTTTTGTTGTAGTTCCAAAAAAAAAAATTGTTATAGATTATTGAAGAAGGGCAACAAAATTTTTATAAAAAAATCAAAAATAAAGGTTGGCACATGTCAAAGAATGGGAAAAAAAAACTTTTTTTTAAAAAAAAAAGAGGCAGGCAACCTTAACAACTAGTTGTCCACTATAATTTTCATAGTGTGTTTGGATTGAGAAGAAATGTGTGATAAAGAAAGGAATGAGAAAAAAAGTAGTAAGAAAAATAAATTGTTTGGCTAAATAAAGAAAGTTATGAGAAAGAAAATATAGAGAAAGAAACAAATGAATAATAATTTGTGAAAAAAAAAGTGATAAAAAAATAAATTGTTTAGATGAGTGTAGAAAGTTATGAGGAAAAAAGTGTAAAGAAAGAAAATTAAAAGGTAATCATTACAATTTTTTTTCTTTACCCCCCTTTCACAACACAACAAGCACACTGTTAGTATTAAGTCTTTTTTACTCACCTAATAGGGTGAGTTTCAATAGATTTTGTCAATGATATAAAGAGTCAATTTGATATATCTAAAGCTCAAATTTTAGCATTGGAGGTGACAGTCTAGTGATATTCTGACGTGTCTCTTCTAGCATTAACTTGGTTTAAAGTCTCTGCGTCTGCACTCCCCTCTATATCAGGAATATTCAGTGTGAATGCAGCTATGAGTTCAAGATTCGTTAACACCATGATTGGGTTTAGGAAATGCCCGTTTCAAACCTAAGAGTGCTACAGTAGTGGATTCTCCCTACGAAAGAGATTGAATAAGGACATCAATGGCCTAAAAGGCCGATTTCGGCTTAAGAATCTAATAACCGTCATACCTGCGAGATGATTTTTTTCTAATAAAAATAAGCTCAAACTTTTATTAGCTGTACATTTGTGATTGTATGATCTCTTTATTAGTTAACTTCAATCGTGCATCAAAATACTGAAAATATATGTGCGATCAATGATAGTGTAAAATGTGATTTTAATCTAAAACTTGTCAAATTTGATGTGCCCATGTAAGTTTAAGGATATTATAATCACTAATCCAAATAGCTCATAACAAGAAAAAAATACATAGGTACGACAAATGAGAGACATAAAGCTAACACATTGTAATATATTGTTTTTTTTTTTTTTGCAACAAAACATTTTTTCTTTCCCTAATAAAAATAAAGTATTTTTTCATTTATTTTTTTGTTACAGAAAAAAATTCTGATTACAGACAAAAAAGTTGCCAATAATATATAAACTCCGAATCTCGCTTTTACCATGGCCATATAATTGGACTTTTTTATTTTAAGATTACTGTTATAATATGCTAAAAAGACAACATTTGCTGTTCGTCGTATTTCCGTTAATCGGCCATTGACTCGATCCTTCAAACCACTACTTAAGATAAAGTTTCTGAAAGTCAAAAAGTACCTTGAGCACCCATTGACTTTCTTTCGGACGTACCCAAAAAACAGATTTATTAACAAGCACAGTTTTAAAAAGGCAGCACTGAAGTTACCAAAAAAAAATGGCAGCACTGACTAAAGATTATTGGAAAGCTAATGTGGAATGACTGAAAAGGAATGATCAGTTGTAATGGTATTCTGTTTGTTAATGGCTAGTTGGATCATATGATCGATAAGTCATTTGTGTCGAATTTTTCTCCCGCTCTTTGCAGGTATTCCGTCATTCTGGCATCAGTTCATTGTATAAATTTATCGAATATTAATGCAACGGTTCTATTTCGATAAAAAAAAAAATTGCAATGGTGGAAAAGTCCAACGGCCTTTCGGCATATTAGGCTTCTTGCGTTTGTATATACATATATGCTGTAATCCAACGACATAATTGATATCTTTTCGTTCTGTCGTGCAATAGTTTCTGGGTGGAATTTCTCTTCCCTCATTCTTATATATTTTGACAGAACATCTATATTTTATAGGAAGTTTATTAACGTGAGACAAGAAGACGAAGAAGAAGAAGGAGAAAAAGGGAGAAGTTGTATTGGGTGCGAGTTGGAGTGCTCTGGCATTTGGCAATTGGCATTATGTGGGGGATAACTTATACTTTAAGACCCCTATGGTTTAGGTTGCAATACTTTCTAATTATAGGTTTTTGCGTATTTTCGATGGTGATAAAATGGAAGCACTAGTAAACCGTAAACAATAATATTTGTGCGAAAGCAAACCACTTTTTGATAAAAGAAAAGTGGTCTCACTGATGCTTATTTTGTTTACATGTGTACACGTACTAATGAGGTCATTCATGAGCCAACAGAACTTGATAGATTGGTTATCACACTCGTTGCTATCCAGCAATGAACCTTATCAACCAATTATGTCTTTAGATTATCATACGTCAGGCAAATGCACTATTATAAGAAAAAATGATTTGAAAATAAAACGGAGAGTACAAAAGGAAGAAAAAAAAAGAAAGGCTTGCTACAAAAATTCTCTGTTACGAATTCCCGAATCTAACAAGTGGTATCAAAGTATTCTTAAATCCAATAGTTAGGATTTTATTTGTAGAAGAAATGTTTCGATACCCCTTCCTAAGGAAGTGCAATTATAATCTGTTATGAATGTGGCAATTATCACAGAAACTAATGGGTTCATAATTGCAGCCAATTTAAGATAAATGCAATCTTAGTAACCACTACTGCAACTCCAACATTGCAGTCAGATATCATACTTGTGGAAGGTACACTGCGGACTCAGTAACCACTGCAGCTTCAATATGGCGCGTGCAGTTTTTACATTATAATAGTGGACTACAATTTAGAACTGAATTATCTGTTAAGACCTTAAGGTATCAATTATTCAGTTTTGATGATTACAAGACATTGAGAATTACTAATGTATTTATTTAGGGTTGCAATTAAAAGTTTTTAATCAAATAAACATAAATTGAAATGGAAGCAATGAAAGCACAAAAAAACTATTGATAATAGTTCCATTAAGTGTAAGTATCATCTAATATAGCCGACTTTCAGAGGCTCATTTATTAACATGGAGATGAATTAGATGATGAGCCATATATGGTTGAAAAGCTAAAAGTTTCTAGTTTTCAATGACTAGAATCGTGACAATTGCAATTTTTTATAGCAAGTTATGATAAAAAGAGTATTAATGACTCAAACTATGTTGACACACTGCATAAGTACATTTCCAAAGAATGTTGCAGATCACTTAGGATGAATCACATACCAAGCTACATGTCATTGGATAGCTTATTGAGTGTACTTTCAAATGGCACAATTTTCACATTGATTGGAGTTGTGTGGAAAAAGTTATGGGTAATAAGGTGGAACATGTGCAAGCTATCAAAATATTCTAGATAAGTCAGATTCTAGAAGCTGTAATGATCGAATGGAGCAAAATTTTGTGGCAAACTATACATGGTTAGAAAGCTGATTGAATGTAGTTCTCAAATCATCCAGAATCTTATTAATTGGATATTCCTATAGAAGGTTATTGGCCATAGATTGAAGCTTGCACAAGCTATCAAGATACAGTAGTTCAGTCAAATTTTAGAGATCGCTGTGGATAGCTAGTAACGATTCATATGACGAATTTTATATGGATGGAAAGAAAATTTTGTCTAATTTCAAAATATTTAAGAATTAGCTCAATTGGATATTTTTGGGGAACGTTATGGTCTGTCAACTGAAAGGTGTTTAATCTGTCTAGGCAGACAAGATCAGTCTAATTTCAGATATGATTGCAAACAAATGAGAAAGAATTAGCTGTTAATCCTCATATACATAGAAATATAATTCTATCTAATTTTTAAATTGATAAGAATGCATTAATTGGATATCTGTAGAAGGAGGTATTGTCAAAATACTGAATGGTGTACAGTCTGTCCTAACCAACGAGATCAATCAAATTCTAGAAGACACCATGGCTAGCTGAAGTAGAATCCAGGTATGATATAACATGGATGGAAAGCTCTGGATGTCTATTTTCAAATGCAAGAATCAAGACACAATTTGGAGTTATATACAAAGAAATATGAATAATTTTTGAATAGTTGTCAAATCTGCCAAGACAATCATCATCGTTCAATGCCACGATTTTGAGGATCCATTGGCTGTAAAATCAGCCTTCATTAATACATTGCAGCAGCCCCTATACCCTCCTTTACCTATATAGGTGCCTCTATCAATGTTCCATTCATCCTTCTTCGTTGCTCTCATTCTCTCTATTATCTTAGTTTGTTATTGTATAAGAAGAGTGTTTTTTTTTTGTGGTGTACAAGAGTGAGCTCTAGAAATAAAAAAGAGGGTATTTGTATTGAAAGAAAATGAGTTTTTCTTTAATTGAGGCGTGTGTGTGTGTGTTTTAGTCATACAAGTATTTGAACTTGTAATAGTAATCTAAAGATTAAAAAGTTGTTGTTATTCTCCTCATGATTGGGAAGTTGTTTTTTTAGTGGAGTTGAAACTCCCAAGACGAAAAGTCTTGGGGAGACGATATAGGAACAAGAGTTCTGAACTTTTATAAATTGCTCATGTTCCACTTCTCTTCCTTATACTCTGTAATATTTGTTTTTATGCACACACGTCACAAGTTCTTTATTCACTTATTTGAGGCATAGATAATTTTAATTTTCTTATCTTACAATTGTTATCATTTGTTATATACTTATTCATTCCATATGCTACAGTCATTACAATCTATTTCTTAAGATTTATTATTCGGCTCATTCATATAGATATTTCCGTGGCACGATTTACATTTATATTTTTTTTATTTTTCACGCTACTCAAAAGTTTTAGTATCGTATTTTTCGACTGCCCAATTCACCCCCCTTTTGGGGACCTTTTGGAACCAACATTATCAAGCAAGGTGCATTAACTTTGCAGCCAACTCCCCCTTGGCCTTGCTTCTATGGAGCTTTATCATTCTGATTGCCACTAGTCATGAACCACTTGGCCAGGCCCACTAGTAACAAGCAAAATTCAAAAACCGACTGAGAGAACTGGACGGTTGCATTTCTATAATTTTAAGCATTAGCTTAATGCTTTATAGCAAATCTTCTGTGAGACCATAATGCATGATTCTCTAAAACCACATTATAGTTAAAGAAAGGAAAAGTAATGGAGTACTGCACCGGAAGAATGGTTGTGCACTTTTAATTAATTGCCAAGATGGCTAAGTGGGTCATCCCAAATTCTAATGCTCATATTGGAGAAGCAAGAAAGATCTAGTGGACTTTTGGAGGGGTACTCATTCAGAGTTTTGAAAGGCTAAGACCAGGACATGGAACTTGGCATCCTCAACTATTCCAAGTTCAAGCGAATAAAGTAGTACTAAATGAAAAATGAGATTGGCCCTTCAAGGTTTTGGCAAGGCTTTTCTTGCTAGAGGAATTCCATAACCTCCGTCACTAGAGCTTTCCAACTTGGAATGTGGATGATGCCAAGCCACCCCTGACTAGACGCACACTAGCTAGCTTAAAAGGCCAGACCTCAACAGTAGGCTACAGAAAATGATGAGTAGGAATGCAAAGGATATTCTTTACTTGTAATCTCTGGAATTAATTGGCAGACAATCTTGGTTGATTTTCGTTTTTAGGGGGTTGAAAAGGAAGGATCGGCAGGCGAAAAGCCGCCATTTGTCACCATTAGGTAAAGTTCAATAACTTTTTGACATAATTGGTAACGAATTTTCACATAAGCCTACTGGGCTAAAAGAGCAATAGTAGCATTACAAGAGAAGAAAAATGAACAAAGGGATGCGATGACAAGAAAAAAAGTCAACGAAACATGTCACTAATTTTAAGAGTAAGTGGAATGCCGTCCAACTAAAGATTGTCCTACTTGGACCCCATCCCACGCTAATTTCCTTTAAAATTTATATCATGAACTGATCTCTCTCTCTCTCTCTCTCTCTCTCTCTCTCTATATATATATATATATAGATCTGATGCCCCCAGCTAGCTCTCAAATGGTGCTAGTACTCCTGGGAAGGTTTTGATATTTTGGAACAACTTGAGGCAATGGCTAATATGAGGTTTCTGCTGTGCCTTGTTCTTGTTGTGGTTTCGCTTTCGATCTCAGAAACTCGTCCAATCAACCCCATTCCAAGCAAGATGAATCGATCATTGATAGAGACCGCAGAACAGATGTTGAAGGAAAGCATACAAAGGCAAGAGGGGAGTTTGAACGGGTCGCTTAGAGTGAGTCCGGGAGGCCCTGATCCCCACCATCACTAATCGTCTCCAATCCAACACAGCCATTGAATTGTTCAGGAAGACTAAAGATGTAGTAATTGCTTCTGTTTTCGGCATTTTTAAGCATGCATGGTTGGTTGTGAAATTGTGATTGAGAGATATGTTTGGTTTTACTGCTAATGTATGTGAATTTACAATCAAGGGAAGATACAGAAAAGTGAGTTGAACTTTTTATTCTAGTTCCATATACTGAAAGGGTTTCGTTACATGTCCGGATGATTTCGTCGAAAAGAATTTTCGTAATGCAACTATATAGATTTATTATACAACCATATTAATTACAAGTACAATGAGAGAAAAAAGGAAAAAAATCACTACTTTTATAGAAGGTTACTAACTCATTATATTACAAAAATTTCTCTGACAACTTTTTCTCCGAAGATATATTTTTCCTCAGTACAACTTTGAACAGAGTTACACTTTATTTTATGTAAAATAAAGAAATGAATATTATCTCGTATTTTTAGTACAATTAGTCGTTATACTCCGTTGAAATTTTTTTGGCTCTTCCATTTAAATCCTATTAACTCTTTTTTCATTTCCTAGTCTTCCAATCTCCCTCGTAACGAAAGGAAATAGAAAAAAAAAAAAAAAAAAAAAAAAAAAAAAGGAATGGATATTGTCCATTGTTGTCAAACTCGGATCGGACCGGCCGGTTCAACCGGTCGGACCGGTGACCGGTCAGAAGTCCGGTCCGGGTTATAGCCTAAATTTGCTTGGAACCGGACCGGTCAAAACCCGGTCAACGGACCGGTTCAACCGGTCGGACCAGTGAACCGGTCCCGGGTTGACCGGGTTGGTCATTTTAATTATTAACAAAAAATTTCACTCAACTTTGTAGAACTTAGTTTTCGAACCCTTGACCTCCAACATGAAAGGTAAGTCTCATACCACTAGACCAACTTATAACTTGTTGTTATCTTTTTTTTTTTTTTTACTTATTATTTTCTCAAATGTTTTATATAAATGTTTCTTATAAATTAACACTTATTATTTTCTTTTTTTTGTTAAGATAATTATTAATTTTTTTTAAATTGTTAATTATATCCTATAATAAATTCTAAATCATATATTTTAAATTTATAAATGTAAGTATTATAATACATATATATATATTATAATATTACATTTTACATATAAATTTTGATGTATAATATATATAAATATTTTTTTATATATTTAATATTAAATACCGGTTTTACCGGTTCAATTTTCGGTTAAACCGGTTGAACCGGTTGGACCTTGAACCACTAAACTTTCCGGTTCAATGTCTGGTCCGGTTCTTACAACATTGATATTGTCAGCGAAAAAGTTTCACTTTGAAGACAAGAAAAAGGTGCCTACAATTTTGTCAAAAAGGGACAAGTTTATGAAAGAAAATATTAGAAGACTATGTTACAAATATAGAGAATTTTTAATCTGACTAATTTTTTTAGTGAGTATAATTCACTTCTTATTTATAACACAAAGAATTGAGATTCACTTGAAATAAAAATAATAAAACAAGTTTATATGAGTAAATTATATTCACAAAAAAAAGAACAAAAATAGCATATACGAGACATTCATCTTGCCTGTTATTAATCGATGTAGTCAGATCAAACCTATAATCACACAATACAATACATAAATGAATATGTTAACTACAACCACATGTTGCGGTTCAACAGTAACACGCCAAATGTACCGATCATGAGGTCCTAGGTTCAATTGTGACCGGGACACGTAGTGGAGATATTTGTACAAGAACCCCCTAGGTCTCCAACGATCAAACAACTGGGCTGGGCCTACGGGCTGCCCTTGTGATCCAGCACCCCCACCAGCCTGGCCTATCGAGCAATGGTTTAATCGTGCAATCTTCTCTAGTAGGATTGTAAGACATCACCCCTTCTTTTTTATTTTCTTTACAAAAATAAATAAATAAATAAATAAACAAATATCTTAACTGTTAGAGTGATGTGCTTACTTATATGGGATTGATTACGAGGACGTAATATGGTGGATGGAAAGCATCAATAATAGCGTGGCAAGGCAGGACCCACAAAGAAGTAAAATTAAAATAATCTAATAAGTTAAAGATAAAGAATTAAATAGTTGAAAATTTGAAATGAATTTTTTGAAAACTAGATTTAGGATTTGAAAGTTTGAAATTTGAAAATCGAAAATTGATAATTGAAAGCCTATAGAGAAAGGAAGTGGTAGGTAGAAAAAGGGGTAAAAGAAACTTTGGAAGATGAAAAAGGAAAGAGGGGCAAAATTGTTTGCAGCAACAAAGTTGAGAAATAGCTGGGGGAATTATACTCATTTTGATTTTAAACTTTTATAAATTTTTTCAATTTAGTGCTAAACCTTTCAACTTTTCAGTCGAATTCTAAACATTTCAGTTCTTTTATAAACTGGTACTTCCATTAACAGAAGTCAGTCAAACTGTTAAAATTAACCATTGACCAAATGAAGATAACGGTTTGACTGACTTCTGTTAATGGAAGTACCAATTTGTAAAAGAATTGAAAAGTGTAAGACTCAATTGAAAAAGTTGAAAGGTTTAAGATTAAATTTAAAAAATTTATAAAGGTTTAAGACCAAATTGTTTGTAATCCTTGTTTGGATAAATAGAAAAAGTTAGAAGAAAAAAAACAGTGATGAAAGAAATGATAGAAAAAATTATTTGCTCTCTCTACCTAAGAAAGGCAGTCTGTAAATCTTATCTCAAAATTCAAATCTAATAACTATTATGTTATAATTAAAAGCATCACTATACAATTACGTAATTTATAGTATACAAAAAATGCGCAATTAATTTAATAATTTATTTTTTAATTTTAATATATTTTTTACGATCTAATAATTCAAATTTTTATATATTAAATTTGGATATATCGTGTCTGGCAATGAATTTCTTTAACAACGAATAATGTTTTTCTTAGTCTCCTTTTTTCTTTCTAAACCGCTCTTACTCGAAATTTCACAAATCGGGTCACAAGTATTTAAAAAATTCATATTCAATATTTTTTCATATTCAATAAAGTAGTGACAAAAGACATAATTTGTATAAAATTTTTCATTTTCCATTTTAATATGATTTACTCTTTTGTAGAGCTATTTACAACATTTCTAAAAAAAAATAAAAGAACAAACGTGCAAGTTTAATATTCATAAGTTTAATGCATAATTATATTCATCTTCCCAACAAAAAAAAAAATGTATGTTTCAAGATTGCACTCATTTTGGTTCTAAATCTTTATAAATTTTTTCAATTTAGTCTTAAACCTTTCAATTTTTTAAATCGAGTTCTAAACCTTTCAGTTCTTTTACAAACTAGTACTTCTGTTAACGAAAGTCAATCGAACTGTTATCTCTGTTTGGTCAATGATTAATTTTAAAGGTTTGGCTGACTTTCGTTAACGGAAATACCAATTTGTAAAAAAACTAAAAGATTTAAGATTCGATTGGAAAAGTTGAAAAGTTTAAGACTATATTGAAAAAATTTATAAAATTAGGATCAAAATAGGTAAAATCCTGATATAATTGCTATCGAAATTGAAGATCAGAAGGCATAGTCGTAGAATTTCTCCCACTGTAGTTATAAACTTCATGCAGACACTGTTGAACTAGAGGTCGGCAGTGGAGGGCAGCAACAGATATCAGCGGCAAGGAGTGATAGAAGCGAAAGATTTGGGTATTCCACGCACTGTTTAAGGAGGTGAGCTTGAATTAGAAGCATAATTCTCGAATTATTTTTTATTTTTGAACATCTTATGAATGGAAATTTAATGAATTAAAGCAGAGCTACTATTCATTTGCTTAGCAACTTTTTTCATACATTGATCTGCGTCCCTTTCTCTCTTATTTCCCTATAACCTATACACTGATGATGTTGACTAAAAACATTTGCATCTTAACCTACACCTACATTTTTCCTTGAATATTTGGTATTATGTTTTGTATTGGGAAATTAAATTGTTTATTGTTGGGTAAATTTTGTTTAGTTTTATATAATGGGATAGCAATATATGAATGGCAATTTTAATTTTGTTCAACCCATCTTGGTTCTAGCAATTGCACTGATAATACAAGTGAGACATAGTTATTTTAGAGACAAAGAATATCGAAGGAATTGATAAATCTTGTTAAATGAGAAGGCTAAGTGAATGATAATGATGGTTGCTTTGTAGAAAACCGCAGAAATGCATGAAAATGAAAGTGTCCACCCCAAATTTGTCTTGTCACTTGCTATCTAGGTGAATGTTGTCTATGTTATGGAATTTGAATGACTCTTTTTGGTGGAGAAACTTATTGGAGTTGGGAAAGGCTCCTAAGTAGTGCTTTATTACATTCATTGTAATGGTCGAATCAGTATATTTAGCACCGGCAAACAATAGGAAGAAGGTTTTACAATGAATGTAAATATTCATTTATTGGAATTTACCTTGCATTACCTTAGCTATAGATTTTTTATTATGGGAGAGATGCAATGTAAATAAATAAATGAATATACCTCAATTTTGGTTCTTTTTTTTTTTTTTGATTCTGTTCAATCATAAATGTCTCATTATTTTGCTTGAAAAATAGAAAAGAATGAAAAAGAGTAGTTCAGATCCTCTACAGTGATTATTCAAGATTATAGTTTGGTGATAATCCGATGTACTTTCCCCACTTGTAACTCGGGTTCGAATCTCAGTGACAACGCCTGAGAACTTTGACTCCAGTTTGATCATTCACTGCATGACGTTGGTTCTAGACTTGGCAATCGCTGTAGTCGGCTTGGGAGAATTACGCTTAGACTCAACAATACTCAAGTTGTGGGTCCCTTCTTCTAGATTAGATTGAATGAGGCTTTCAAATAGGAAATATTCCAATGTCAACTCATAGATCCGATAACTGATATATCGACAATGAATCTTATTTTTAGTCACCAAAAAAAAAAAAGATCCCCAATGATGCCAATTAGTTCTTAAATCAAAGGTAACGAGAAAAGTCGTTGAGAGGTAGGGGAGTGAGCGGGCAAGACATACAATTTAGGGGGAGAAGGTGGATTTAGGGATAAATATTGAAATTGATATTAATTTCAAAAAAAAAAAATGATGTGGCATATGAGGAATTGTGCAAACAACAAATTGTTAAACTTCTTAGTTGCTCTCTCCTTACTTTTAGGTGTACAAAAAGTTGAGATGCCAAAAACACCAATAAATCAGCTATTAAAATTAAAAAATAAATTTTGGATACAATTAAAATTAAGGGCCTACTTGGTAATGCTGTCAATTTTGTATAACTATTTCTTATTTTTTGTTTTTTATTTTTGTTGTTTATTACTATCAACTTTTATTTTTTTATAAGAATAAAAAAGTAGATAGAGAAAGGATAGTGAGAGAAATGGTAAAAAAAGTATGAATAGAGAGAGAAAAAAATATAGAGAATGGTTGATAGAGAGATAAAAAGTAAAAAGAATGGTTAGAGAGAGATGATAGAAAATGGATAGACAAGGGGAGAGAGACAAAAAAGGAGAGAGAGAGAGGGTAGAGAGAGAATGAGTAAAGAGAATGATAGAGAAAGAAAAAGAGAGTGTAGAGAGAGAATGAGTAGAGAGAATGCTAGAGAGAGAAAAAGAGAGAGGGTGGAGAGAGAATGAGTAGAGAGAGAAAGAGGAGAGAGAGTGGGTAGAGAGAGAATGAGTAGAGAGAATGGTAGACAGAGAAAAAGGAGAGAGACAGTGGGTAGAGAGAGAATGAGTAGAGAGAATGGTTGAGTAAAAAAGAAAGAGAAAGTGGGTAGAGAGAGAATGAGTCGAGAGATAATAAGGAGAGAGAGAGAGGGTAGACGGAGAATGTGTAGAGAGAATGGCAGAGAGAGAAAAAAGTGAGAGACAGTATAGAGAGAAGAGTAGAGAGAGTGGTAGAGAGGAAAAGGGGAGAACGAGTAGAGAGAGAAAAATCGAGAGAATAGTTGAGGGAGAAAAATGAGAGAACGAGTGGGTAGAGAGAGAATGAGTAGAGAGTATGGTAAAGAGAAAAAAAGGAGAGAGAGAGGGTAGAGAGAGAATGAGTAGAGAATGGTTGAGAGAGAAAAGGAGAAAGAGAGGGTAGAGAAAGAATGAGTAGGAAAATGATAGAGAGAGAAAAAAAGAGAGAAGGTAGAGAGAGAATAAGTCGAGAGAGAAAAAATAGAGAGGGATAGAGAGAAGATAAGTAGAGAGATATATGATGAAGACGGTGGATAAAGAGAGAAAATGTTGTGAGAGAAATTATAGAGAAGAAAGCAAAAATAAAATGGGAAAATATCATTTCATTGTTTTCCCATTTTGTTTTTTTCTTTGAAAATTTTTTTCAACTTTTTAACACAAAATAAAAAAACAGAAATGATACCAATCATGTATTTTGTTTTTTTTTTTATTAAATGAAAACAAAAAAAAAACTCATTCTAAATGAACCCTAAAAGTTCAAAGATATTTTTGTCAACTATATTAAAAAAAATTGTGTACTTTTTTACTTTTCTACTGTGTTAGAAAACATTAAATTGTCGCTTTCTCAAATCCAAGATTTTAAAATATGTGAATTTTCAAAATACAGTTTTAACAAATATAACCAAACAACTTAAAAATTTTGTTTACTTTCAAAAAAAAATTTTCTCAATACAACGCAACTGGTAACGCAAAGCCAAATAGGCCTAATATTAGAAATGGAAATCATAGTCCATCAGAAACGTTTTGGACGAATGATAGACATAACTGACATGACATGGTGGACCCCAATTGGCAGATTTTTTTTTTTAATTTTTGAAAATTTCTCAGCCAAACAGATATATTTTTATTACAAAAATAATAAGAATAATGATAAAGAAGACGATGCAAACATCACGATTACCTCACAACTAAGTTGGCAGTCTTTTTTTCTTTTTTTTTTTTATTTTTCCTCCTTTTTTTATTCCGATTTTACAACTCTTGCATCCACCCTGCCGTTAATTGCTTTTCGCTTCTTCTGGTCTCTTCTGATATGCCATCAAAGATCGTCGAAGTTATTCAACCATGTGGTCTTTGCGGTCAAATATTGATTTTCGTTTCTTCTGGGCTCATTCACTTGGTCATCGAAGATAGCTTTTTAGTTCTTCTAGTCTCTTTCGGTCTGCCATCAAATATTGATTTTCATTTCTTCTGGCCTCGTTCGCTCCATCGTCAAAGCTCGTCGAAGTCATTCAAACTTGAGATATCAACCAGCAATTGATATGTACGAGAAAAACCATTAGCACCTCATCCTCAATTTGAATAACCATTATCTACGAGAACAAAGAGAGGTAATAGGTACTTTCATTGAGTTCAATCCATGTAGCACTTTTATTCAGTTCAATTTTCATATCTATATCAACCACCTGATAATAGTTCCTCATTTTTCCAGCTTTGGTTTCCTATTATTGTTATTGATTATTTTTATATGATTTTATTATTTATCTATATCCAATTCTTCTTTCCAGAACTTTTATATGGTTTTTTATTCTCAAGAAGATGTCTTCAATTTCACATGAAGTATGCTCAACAAGAGGGATTTGGTGTTATTAGGCAAAGAACAAAAAACGATGATAATGGACACTTGAAATATTTTACACTTGCATGTGCTAGAAGTGGTAAAAGGGTGTCTAAATCGAAGAATGATTTTAATCCAAGGCCTTCAACAAAAAAGGGATTGCAAGGCCAAGATTAACATTGTTGTTGATGTACATGGTAACTTTACCATTTCACTTACCTGCTTGGAGCATAGTCATGCACTTGGTCCAAACAAGGTACGTTTTTTAAAATGCAATAAGAACTTGGATGTATATGTGAAAAAGAGACATGAATTAAATGATCAAGCAGGCATAGGTCTAAGCAAAAATTATCATTCTTTAGCCATCGAAGCTGGAGGATACGAGAACTTGACTTGTACTGAAAAAGATCGTAGAAATTATATTGCTAAGGCAAGACAACTTCGACTAGGCAATGAGGATGCAGAAGCACTTTCCAACTATTTTTCTCGTATGAAAATAAGAAATTCTATGTTTTCTCATGAGGAAGAATTTGACGGTAATGGTCGATTGAAAAATGTGTATTGGGCTGATGCAAGATCCATAGCTGCTTATCATTCTTTTGGTGATGTGATTTCATTTGATACAACATACTTAACGAATAAGTATGATATGCCTTTTGCCCCTTTCGTAGGAGTTAATCATCATTGGGAAACTGTATTGTTCGGGTGTGGTTTGTATCAAATGAAGACACTAAGACTTGTATCTGGTTGTTTAAGACATGGTTAGATTGTATGTCGGGTTGTCCTCCACAGGCAATAATTACTGACCAGTGTTATGCAATTCAAGCAGTAGTTGGTGTGGTCTTTCCAAACACTTGTTATCGTCTTTGTTTTTGGCATATTATGAGAAAATTTCCTGAAAAGTTAGGTGGGCTAAGTCAATACAAATCAGTGAAGAAAATATTGAAAAGAGTCGTACATGAGTCAGTTGACATTGATGAATTTGAAGAGACATGGGATAAAATGATCAAGGATTACAGCTTGGAAGAGAATGTATGGCTAAATTCATTGTACAAGGATTGTCATCGTTGGGTTCCAGTTTATGTTAAGAAAACTTTTTGGGTTGGGATGTCAACAACGCAAAGAAGTGAAAGTATAAATGCTTTTTTTGATGGTTATGTGGATCCTACAACTTCTTTAAAGCAATTTGTGGAACAATATGACAATGCTTTGAAAACCAAGATAGAGAAGGAAAACCAGGCAAATTTTGCTTCTTATAATTCAAGCATTCATTTAATAACTGATTGTTATTTTGAGAAGCAATTACAGGAAGCCTATACTAACAAGCTTTTTAAGTTGTTTCAAGATGAGTTGCTAGGATTGCTCTATTGTAACCTTTTGTTTGTCAAAGTAGATGGGTCAATAACCACATTTCAAGTGATAGATGTGCAGCGAGGAAAAGATGACAATTACAAAAGGCAAGTGACTTATGATGTACTCTATAATGATACTGAGTATGATATCAGATGCTCGTGTCTATTGTTTGAGTTTAAGGGAATTATTTGTAGACATTGCAAGTTTTGATTGAAAAGAACGTGAAAAGGATAAGTTCTCGATACATATTAACATGTTAGAGAAAGGATATTAAACACATGCATACTTATGTTAAGAACTACTATGATGATGTGGAAACTAGTGAGTGGAAGGTACGACACAATAAATTGTCATCTCACTTTTGCAATGTAGCTCAATTTGGAGCAAATTCCAATTAAAAGTATGAGTTCTTGATGAAATGTGTGGATGAGGCATTAGAGAAGCTAATGGATGATTCACTTTGGCAAATTACAACTTCTCGGGCAAACACATTGGTTATTGAGGCAGAATCCCAAAAATCAAGTTCAAATAAGAAATGGCATACTCCTCTGAAGGTTTGGACTAAGGGTCACCCGCCATCCAAGAGAAAAGAATTTAAAGTAAAACAACTTTCAAAAAGAAGGAACAAAATGTATAATTTTATTTTATGTATGCACTTTTATTTAAATTACTACATGAAATTTTAATGTACTCATTTATTTATTTTTTTTGTGGGTATCCATGCCAAATTCTTTTTGTATGTTGAAGAAGCAAGAAAATGAACAGAGTGGAGGTAATTCAAGATCAAAAAAGCAAAAGTTATGATATTGGTGTTTAGTCATTTAATAATAATATATTGTAATTTTGTTCTTCAAATATTTTATCTTAAAAAATACATTGTATTACAGGTTCATCACCAGGATAGTAAAACTAAACATGAGAGTAATGTACCTCCAAATGTTTCAGTTGTATTAAATGAATTTGGTACTCAAGAAAGCAAAGTAGTATTAAGACATATGTCAGCTAAAGGCATGTTTGGCCAATAACCTTTTCTTCTTTCTTCTTAGTTCTCGGTTTTTTTTTTTTTTTTATAACTTATTACCAATAAAGTCTTTTGCACCTAAAGATTCTATTTTTAAAATATCTACTTGAAGCCAGAATGATCCTCATTTTGACATCTGTTGATTTTTTAAGTGGATTTTGTTTTGTATTTAAACCGCTACAATTTCTATGAGGCGCTCAATTGCATGTTGTTTCAGTTTTGTAAAATATGTGCTAATTTTTTTTGTTTGACTGTGCAGGAGCTCAATTGTTCTTTCAAGACTAATTGTTATAGAGGAAAGAGTGAATATGTTGGCTGCAAAAAGTATTGCTGAAAATTTGATTTAACAATGCAGTATTTCTTTCAACAATAATATTTCTTATAGTGTCATATTACTCGGTGTGAAATTTAGAAGTTATTTACTACTTTTGGAAGTTATTTACTTGGTGTCGCAATTTTTTTAAAGCACTTTCATTTTAACACTAATTCACATTTAATTGAGTAGTATTAAATACGACTCGTGCAATTTTGAAGTGGATACGGTATTCTAAAGTGTTATTTGACAAACATGATACTTGCTGAGTGCCTTGTGCAATCTTTTTAGTCACACTGGTCCCCCCCCCCCCCCCCCCCCCCAAAAATAGTCACGCAGCCAATGATGGTGGTATGGCAGCACACATCTACTTCTAGCAAAGCACAATAAGGGACCATGAAAATTGTTCATTTGGAACCATTGACCAATGGAAATAGAACTCAAAACAGTGAACATCTTGCACATATTTGAGGTTGTATAGAGGCATATAGGCAACAGAAACCATTTCCCAGTTAGTCAGAAGTGCATGAAATGATATGGATCACTGCCTAAGTCTAATGGCTCTTCTTAGCCTCCCTTTTGAAGACAACTATTGAAGCCTCATAATGTGTTGAGTCCAATTTCATCAGTTGAATTCATATATGTTTGCATCAAGTTGTTTGATTCCACAGCAATGAGAACTTTTTAATAGTTTATTTTTTCATAACTTAGATCAACGAAAAGAAAAGAAAAGGGAGAAAAAAAAAAGGACACAGTACATCATATACTCGCTATCCAAAACATACATTCTGAGTGTGAATATTTGGGTGGATAACAAAACATTAATTCTGGCATGGCTATGCATTGAATCGGCTGGAACATATTGGTCCAGTCAATTTGGTCATTAAGCCGTTGAACAAACATTCAACAATAGATTGATAATAAAAGACCGAAAAAGACAGAGTAAATAAATTATCAAGGCAAGTGCACACACATGCTTAGATGAGCAGGAGAGGGATGAACATCGTCTCAAATGAGAATCAACATTACATCAAAGCTCAATCATGACGATGCACAAGCAAGTTCGAAAAGCTAGCAGAACAAGCCATTCCATCAGCAAGAGTGCACTCTGAAACAACGAGTTCGGGTTCTAGGGTGATTTCAGCTAAATCAACTCAACTCAACTAAGTCCAAATCCCATATTCAAATAGGATAGTGTATATAAATCTTTTCTGCCATTTATTGGGTTCCATAGCCGAATGATTTTTTAATAAAATTGCAAAACAAATATGCCACCCGATCTGCGATGGTTGCTTACAACAACATTCCAACCCCCCTTGCCATATCGAAAGCAAGATGCTTTATACACCGTTACACAATGACTTTCTATGAGAATACATGTAACCAAACAGTAGAAAACAAAAAAAAAAAAAAAGGATAGAGACAAAGAGGTTTTAATCAGTGTAAAAGCTACAAATTACTGCCAAAATAATAGAGTACCACCAACTGATATATTGTTTCTTGCTTCACATCCTTCATGCCTATACAAGTCAGTCCAATTCTTCTTCCCACCCACTCTCCACACAATAAAATCAGAGAAAAGGGAAGAACACACATTCAGAGTACCAGGACTTTGAGACAGAACACATCCACATCAAAAACCAAATAAGTTGGTGCATTCCTTTCTTCGTCTCTTTCCCAAAATGCATACTCGAAGGTGGGTTTTCCAGCTTTTGCTGCTGTGTTGTATTCTGGTTGTGTTGTTCTTAACATCGGTGGCTCAAAACACTACAAGCCCACAGCAAACTAGTGTTTGCATAGAGGGAAATAGGGCAGCTCTACTTGGATTTAAAGATAGAATCTCGGAGGATACTACTGATATTCTCTCTTTGTGAGCGGCGAGGGATTGCTGTAGTGTAGATTGGTAGGGCGTTTAGTGCAATCACACAATTGGGAGGCTCATCAATTGGTGTTGCAGAGAGCTCAGGGGGACGACGGCGAGGGATTGCTGCAGTGGAGATTGGGAACGTGTTTAGTGCAATCGAATGGGAGGGTGTTCAATGCAATCGATTGGGAGGGTGTTCGTTTATGTTTTCTAGTAGATAATGGCTGGGCATGACAGAAATTACAGTATTTGATGGCGTAGCGGACGACGGCCGAGCGGACGAGACCGGAAGAGACGACGAAAGGAATATGTACGGCTGAAATTGAATGAAAAAAGGGAGGCAGAATAAAATTGAAAAAACAAAAAAGAAAAAGAGACTGCCAACTCTTTTTTTTACCCTCAGTAACAGTAGTTTCATTCATTACTTCATAATATCCTCACATAAAAGTGACCTAAGAGTAAGAGGAGAGTTGGTAACCCAATCAATGGCACACTTCTTCACCCTTACCTGCTTAGCAAGCTAATTGGTTACAGAGTTAGTGTTCCGACAAATGCAATGACAGAACCAAGTCACATGCATTGATAAGAGTCTTTTAATGTCTCGGACAATTGGCCCAATCTCCCATGGACACTCCCTATCGTTGCCTACAACAGCTTGATGCACTAGCATAGAATCGATTTCTATAACCATGCATTGGGGCCGCAAGAATGTGGCTCGGTAGACAGCTTCCTTCACAGCCCATGCTTCTGCTACCAATGTTGAATTCAACTTTCTGAAAAGTGTATGGCCATCAATAACATGACCTTGAGATTCCCTGCATACCACTGCAATGTCAGTTGATTTGGTGCATGTTTCAAATGAAGCATCACAATTAATTTTCAGCACTCCAGGCTCAGGTGGTACCCACTCCTCAGTCCTGCTGGCACGAAATGGCTGTGTGTGACTGGTAGCAAGCTCCGAGGCCATCAATTCTCTCAAAGTCCGCATCAGTCTCTCGATAGTAGTTATAGGATCCACTCCGATGTGTTCCCAAGAGTAAGCATTTCTGGTCTTCCAAATCTGCCAGCAGCATAAGCGACCACATTTAAGTCTCCTTTAGGAATATGAAGTGACAACTCATCCCACAAGGAGTGAAAGGATTGAAAGCCAATAGGATTGGGCTTGTAGCCTAACGGCCTAGCAAACCACGTTGTACGAGCATGTTCACAAAAAAAACAAACAATGCTCAATTGTTTCATCAGCCGCTCCACAAATGGAACAAAAGCTGCTGTCAACCACTCCTTGCCTAAATAGATTAACTTGACATGGTAGAGAATAATGAGCAGCATACCATATAAAGTGCTTCACTTTTGGAGGAACCTTCAAATTCTAGATGTTTTTCCATACCCGACATCTAGAATTGGAAGCTTCGCCCGCATTGCGCAGCTTTTTTCCCCTGCCTAAGATAGAGATGTGGTACCTGGACTTGACCGTATACTGGCCTGTCTTTTCATGGTGTCAAATTAAGCTGTCAGCCTCTCCCAAATGGCTTAAGGAATACTCAGTCGTGCGCCAAATTAAGCACACGCCATATAAAGAGACTGCCAACTCAGTCGTGCGCCAATCGTGATGTTTTGCGTCATGCTCTATATCATTATCCAAATAATAATATTTTGCAAGGGAAGTGAAATCATACATCATACTTGATTTTATAGCGTGCAAAACAAGAATCAATGCAAATTAAAATTTAATTTTGTTAACCATCAAGTTAAAACAGAATACCATTGAACTAAATTAAAATCATTCTACTTGACTATCATTTTGGCTAAATATTAGCATTTCTTTTTTTTTTTTAGCAAACATTAGCATTGCAAAATTATCATGCTTGAATTAAAGTAATTGAATAAAATTAAAATTAAGTAGATGACTAAATTTGAATTTGTTATTGTAGTTAATATGTCAATCTACTAAAACTTTAGAATTTAAATCAAATTTCTAGAATTATGAAAACAGTGTCATATAAACTTTTTCTTTTGCTTTAAGAATTGCTTAGAATGATTGAATTTTCTCATAATTTCGGCAATATAAATATATACTAACATAAAACATGTGTGTTGCATATGTTTAGATGTGTATCAATAATTATTAACATGAATTGAGTAAAGTGCAATATTTGTTAAACCCTAATTGGGTAAATTGCATTTCTAACTATAATTAATATTTTAGATAATATGGAAGTCTTTTAAGAAAATTAAATATTATGAAAACAGTGTCATATAAACTTTTTCTTTTGCTTTAAGAATTGCTTAGAATGATTGAATTTTCTCATAATTTCGGCAATATAAATATATACTAACATAAAACATGTGTGTTGCACATGTTCAGATGTGTATCAATAATTATTAACATGAATTGAGTAAAGTACAATATTTGTTAAACCCTAATTGAGTAAATTGCATTTCTAACTATAATTAATATTTTAGATAATATGGAAGTCTTTTAAGAAAATTAGATATATTAATATTCATAAACTTATTAAATCTTAATTTCAATAAATTTCTAAAGCAGTATAAAATACTACTTAGAAAAATTAAGTAATCGAAAGTAACAATAATATGCAATGTATTATATAAAAAAAAAAAAATAATATGCAATGTTAAATTCTTTTACAATTATGCTAATCATTTTATTATGCGCAATTTTTTATTATGATTAATTTGAAAGCTAAAATTCCATCTACTTAAGTTTTTCTTTTCTTTTTTTTTGTTTGTGAATTATACTATTCGGACTTTTAGTCTTTTAAAGTTAACATGCTTGAGCTAGAATAAGTGCCAAGTAGATGAAATTAAAATTAAGTAGTAGACTAAATTTGAGTTTTTAAATATGATTGTTACTCCGATATACATGAGAATATTCAAATATTCCTAAAATTAAGAAAGGGATTATCATCTAATTAATATAACAATCTTCCAATATTCTTAAAATTAAGAAAAAACTATCACAAACTTTTTTACATTCAATAATTGCTTACAATCACCGAATATTCTCTTAACTTTCAGAATATAAGTAGACAAACTAACGCCTATTAATTCAAGTGACGAAGAACTTGATTCCCTTTAAACAAGATCTCGAGTTCGAGTCTTGTGTATGAAGAAAATAAGTGCTGAAAGAGTTTTACCCCCTTTAATAAGTCTATCCGGCTCGAACCGAATTAGTCAGAATCCAATAGACTTCTGAATACTAGGGCTTGCAGACTAAAAAAAAAAAAAATATATAAGTAAACATATAAATATAGATATAAACATAAATATACTATTGGATATTAGATGTAACTGACGAGCTAGATATTGAGGCATTCTTATGCAACTAGCATTTTATTTATATTATTGATTGTAAATCTACTCGAGCAGAGAAAAAGAATAATCAGTCAACAAGATCACGCAAGATTACCTAAATACACTATGTGCAAAAGTACATTGTACACAATCCTACACGTTCCCCCTTAGTATATTTTTTTCTTTTTGTTTTGTTTTGTGTTTTTCTTTTTGTTTTGTTTTTGTTTTGTTTTTTTTTTTTTTTTTTTTTTTTTTTTTGTCTTGGCTGAGTTGGAGAAGGGAAAAGTTTTTATATGGTGGATTAGGGTTCAAACCTCACACTTGCCCCAAACTTTGCTTGGATGGCCACTAGACTAGCCTAGCAGCTACGATTCCCAAATGGGGGATGGACGGATGTTCATTCATGGATCCCACAAGATTCAATGCATTGATACACCAACGCTATGCCACTGATTTAATACTGACAGAGAACTCGTATAACATAAGAAAGCAATGGCTGCCTCACACCTTGAACAAAATCATTTAGCCATAAGAGAACTTTGCGCAACTAACAGCTGCAGCGGAGAGCTACACTGCACTAATTGCTTCAGCTTGAGTTCTCCTTATCCAGTCCAGAATGGGGGAACAATCGTCGCGGTTGACAAAATGCCTGCACCAACAAACTCACCATTTAGCATTTTCAAACTAAAAATATCCAGACACTCTGATCTAAAAATTTAACCTGTTTTTGGTGCGATAAGCCTTGAGTTGAAGAATTTCTCTTTTGCTGAACAAATCCTTCTTCATTCCAAGTGATTCCGGTACAACCATTGTTCCGCTTTGATCGTGGTATGCATCATAGATAAAGTTGAGCACACTTTCCTGGAAAAATTTGCATTCTTTGAAATTAGCAGAACTGCCTGAAGAGGAACAACAGAACAAAAAGATCTTCGGCAGTGTTGTTAGCTCTGGATTTTTCATGTTGTCCATTTCCATGAGATTGTTTCTCACAAATGAGCTTTGAAGAAATTCAATGCCCATCCATTGGATCAAATCTAACAATGCTCCAACAATGTACCAGCAAATCTGCCAGCAGCAACATTCTAGTGTGCATTTAGTTAGCGCTCTCTCTCTCCCTCTCTCCCTCCCCCAAACACACACACAAACACACATAACATTCTAGTGCACGTTTGATTGTGCAGGTGGACAGACTCTGTTGCACACATCTATTTTTACACTCTGTGCCACACACCTCTGTTTTATCATTTCCTTTTTCCGGAGGCCTAGTATCTTTATCATATTTATTTTGTTAATATTCTACTCCAGCTTGAAATCAGTCCTCAATGCAAAGTCAAAACCATGCACATCTTCTTTCAAAATCACATAATAAGGTAGAGCAGACTCATCCAGTAAGACAGACTTGTCACTCAAAATACTTAACAACTAGGTACCTAAAACTTTAGAAACTGAAAATTGTATTGGATTTACCATAGGTTTAGAAGCATCAAGCCAGTGATAGATGTGCTCATTTCGGAACCATGTCATTTGCCTTTTTGCAAAGTTTCTGCAAAGCAAAGAAAAACAAGATGTCCTGAAGACATACAACGATATTCCAAAACAAACTAGACATCCGATCCATCGACATATGAACTGGGAGCTTGTGCTCAGAAGGGGGTATCACCCTCAAATCAAATCGCAACAACATAAAAACACTATGAAAGTTGGCTACCTTAAGGAAAACTCCAACTACTGGACTTGCTATGTGCCTGGGGAATTTCACGCAGCATGTTCGCTAATTGAACAAGCCTTGATGACGTAAGATGATTTGTGATGACGATAAGAATGCTGACAATATAATGATGACAATGACGTTATCCATAGGCTTTACGAATGTTTCTTGTATGAAAGATAACATATGGATATGCCACCTTAGCACTTGGTGGAAACTTTCTGATATCATAAGGGCTTGGGTTTGATAATTTTCCTTGAATAACATGAGACGAATATTACTTGTCCTGCCATATCATTTTCCTCCTGAATACTGTTAACAGTCAACCTTGGCAGGTACCAAATACAGGGCATAGTACAGCCTTATACAAATTCCAAACAAATTGAGTTGCTGAAAAATTATCAATATCAATTGTCAAGGGTGCCATACCTAGATGCCTTCTGAAACTCAGACAGAAAAGAATAAAATTCTCTAGCAGATGTCCTACCATCTTGTTCCCTACACCTTAAAAGGTACTCCATAGCCTGAAATCAGAAACCACATAAACCTTTGTTATTGCATAAAACTTTAGGAGCAAAAAGGAAATACAGAGTACGGAACAAAAGCCTTAATACCCATTAAAGGAACCCTGAGGATGATAAATGAATTCTGAAAAAAATAATCAACAACTAAAATCCTGGAACTAATATAGAAAAAGTTCAAGTTTCATCTCTACGAAAGAAAATCTAGTGTCTAGTGTATTGAAAGAAAATGTACTCTCTGTTGCAGTCAGTCAATCTACAAGACAAATAATATAATCCAACTCATAGCATCTATCACCGTCAGTCTTATAGCAACTATTGAACTGAAAATGGAGAGGAGATACATGATAACAGTACTGACCCATAACAAAGATAAGGACAACATTAATACAAGCTCATGCCAAATGATAACCTTAAAGAAACAAGGAAAAGGAATTCAAGAATAGTATACTTGTCTGTAACCAATTGCTCGAGTTGCAGAATTAGAATTTGGAAGAAGGCCTGTGTCAAGGAGCCATTTGGCCTCTGACAAAATCCCTTCACTTCCTGCCAAAGAAATAACCACAAGAGTATTACCACTTCAGAGTTGAACAATGAAACAAAATAGCATGCAAACACATCATATAAAATGGGACAAGAAGTTGATCAAAAAAAAAGATAAAGGAAGTAGGATTAAAACCAAAAAACCAAAAAAAAAAATAAACATTCCTGACAAAGCTTATTATGACAAAATGCAGGCATAACATTTTCAAGTGCTTTATATTTTATATTGCCATGATCATCTGATCCCATGGACCACATAGTGTGGGAGCCTTGTGCACTGGAAATGCCTTTTCATGATCATCCACATTTACACTATTAAAACAGATATACAATCTGAAACACATATAATCAGTACAAGAGCCTTGAGATGGGTGCCTTGTAGAGATCAAAACATCTACCCCGAAACATGTAAGGTCTACAAAAGAAAGCCACAAAGGGAAACCATATCATAATAAAAATGTCATGCCATGTGATAACACCTACCTAAAAGCATATCCTCACAGCGGTAATCAATTGATCTATAGAGATCAAGTCTGCAGCTTGAGAGGAAGACACAAATGAAATCATAGTCCAAATCCTCTGATTTAACTTGCTCAAGTATTTCAAGAGATGAATTCACATCATGGGAGTCATCTGTTAAATTAGCACTAATTTGTTCCTTGAAAGAATCATATGGGACTTGAAAAGCAGATGGAGGGGAACCACAAGCCTGGGAGGCAAAAGAAATTACGTGAGAAAGGTAAATATATGGCAACATATTGCCGAGAGAACTATACAGGTCCTGAACCCAAACCCACCATAAAATGGTATTCCACAACAGCTAACGAAGCCCAGGCCAAAACTGAGATGTTATCATGCTAATGATAATTCTCAAGAAAGAATATCCTGACAAAACCATCAGCGCCATGGAAAACAACCTAGTGGGTACTACTGATACTGTTTTATCTAGCACTGCGTGGCTTTTCCTGTGTACCAGAGCAAAAGTGTTCCAAACTTGCAATATTCATTAATGTAGCGAGAAAAAATGACAAATTAACCTTGATTATCTCAAGGCTGCGCCGTAAACGATACCAGTCATTGGCAGGTAAAAGTTGGGCCTTTGGATCGCCTGCTTTGACAACCAACTGCACTGCTGCATCCCAGTCCCGATTCTTCTGCAATTCCTCAAGCTCATTGTATACTTCAAAGGTGATCTTGGGGGAGGCTTTTGGAACATCTGGCTTTCCATATATGAACCTGAAAATTTCATTTAAGAGTCAAGCCTTTGCCACATTACTTGGATTTTGCTTTGCTTGTAAAAGAGGAGTACCACATAGGTTCTTAAAACAGCTGCTTCAGCATAAGAGTTTGCCAATAGAAAACATACATAAGAACATACTGAAAGTTGAAAATAGAGAATCGAAGGTGCAATGAAGCAGTCAGAATACACAGCTTAAGCATGCTACTTAAGTTTGAATTATGCAACACGGCACAATGGATTCTGCCACATAATGCATAATTTCTTATCACAGGATCCAACTGCACAATACCCAGAATGGCACAAATTACCAGGGATAAGTTTTATTCAAAAACATAAGAGTCCTCCCATTGATTTATGTTATAACAACAAAGCCACATAACCAACTGGAAAGATACGCTAAGATTTCTATCCCCATTTTGAACGATTCTAGGCAATCCTGGGATAGGAGCAGTGGGAAAGACAGCTCTTTATAACTTGATATTGGCCATCAAAGAAAGGATAGAAGCAACTATTTTGCAGCATAAAAATTCATTGCTTCTCCAAAGTCATAAAAATTGTGCATGCAATTTTAAGTTACAACAAGATTATTGATAATAATGAGTCACATTATTGTACATGGCTGATGCAAACAAGTTCTGAACTCAGTCTGATGCCACAAACCTAAACGCTGCCATCATTGGAAAGTGGTTAGAGGCTGACTATTCTGAGGTTTTCCTTGTACGGAATCACTACCTAATTATCTTCCTAATGCAATGACGGATGGAAAGATAACCTACCATCGTAGGTACAATCCTGTTCCACCAGCAACTATAGGAACACGACCTCTTTTAAGAATATCTTGTGTGGCTTGCCTTGCATGTTCAAAAAATTGTCCAACTGAGTAATCTGAAAGTAAAATAACATTAGCATCAAAATGAGGGAGAATATTTTTAATATGATAGGAGAGAACAAAAAATTACTATAAAGGTCAATATGTTAAAATGCTCCATTAATATCAGCTCTTCCTCTAGACAACATACCTTCAGATGGGTGTAATATGTCAATCAGATGGTGTCTCACTTCCTGTGAAGGAAGTACAGAAACTTACATAAGCTACCAACTTCAGACAATGAAAACCTACAATACTTATTTTGATCCGCCAAAATATTCATCTTCAACCTCAATTGCAAACCAAGAAAACATAGGTCTAAATTGAGGACCTTTCTTTCAATTTGGGAAGGCTTTGCAGATCCAACATCAAGACCACGATATACCTGCAACAGAATCCAACACCAAAATGAGATACTAACGTATCAATTCTAAGCTAAGTTGCAAATACCAGGAAGTGAAAGATTTGGAAGCTGGAAGATTCAATATCTCCTATTGCTACAACATTTCTCCCAGCAACCAAGCACTGACCGCAATCCTCAGTAAAAAGCTACAATAAAGTAATTCCAAAAGGAAAACGAAAACAAATCACAAAGAGTAAGAGCAAACCAATACAGATGCAATCGTAATAATAACAACACGGATGGAAAATCATAAATTTCCATACACAATGATCTTTCTCTTCTTACACAAAGCACATGTTGTGAAATTGTAACCCACAACTTACGTCAAATGAGAAAAAGGGATTTTCAAAACCAGAAAGATAACTGCAAAACAACAATCCATCCAATCATCTTTTCCCAATTCTAACAAATTTTCACCCTCAGAAAATACCAAAGAAGCAAATATAAACGAACACACATAGCTGATAGCCCCACACACACACACACACACGCACACACACATACACGCACGCACGCACGCACGCACAAAGCATACAGGGTTGACCTGGACAGAGTCGGCGCTGATGATTTCTCCGTTGAGGCGCTTGGCGAGCTCTAAAGCAAGCCTGGTCTTCCCCGCTCCAGTGGGTCCAGAAATTACAATGACCTTCTCTTTCTGTTGCTTCTTGTTTGCCATAGAAACGAAGCATTCCGTGATGGCGTTACTAGTGGGGATGGTGGCAAACAGGTGGCGATGGCGGTGGCGGCCAGGCAACGAGGGCGGAGATGGAAGGATGAAGCGGAGGCAGCATGTGCGTAATCCGCACATTTCGCTCATTATCATTTTTTTTTTTTTTCCAATTTCTTTTTAGCTCCAATGTTTGGAAGCAATGTTGTTAAAACCGGCTCGAACCGGTTGGTCCGACCGATTCAACCGGTGACCGACTAAAGATCCGAACCGGTTTATAGCTACAGTTATCCCTTAATTCGGACCGATCAAAATCGGTATGAACCGGTCAAAAATCGGTCAAAACCGGTGAAAACCGGTCAAAAATCGGACCCGGTTCAACTGGTTCAAACCGGGTATAAAAGTTTTATAAATTATAATTTGATCCCAATGTTTATTTAAATTATAATTTGAGTTTTAAATTTAATTAAAATTTTCAATTTAGTCCTAAATTTATCAAAACTTTCAATTTAGTCCTAAATTTATCAAAATTTTCAATTTAATCCTTAAAAATTAAAAAAGTAATATTTAATAATCATGTATAAGTATTATTTTTTTAAATTATTTTTATAAATATATATATTAATAAATACCGGTTCAAATACCGGTTCGACCGGTTGAACCGGTTGAACCTTAACCCACTAATATTTCTGGTTCGATGACCGGTTCGGTTCTGACAATCTTGTTTGGAAGTGGGTGCGGTTGTTTACAACTGCAAGATAGCCTTGCTGGGTTTAAGGCGGAGGTTTTAGATTTCTTTTTTTCGAAAGACAAATTATCAAGGTTGGCCATAAATTTACCGACGAATAAGGTTATAAGAACCCGATCAGTCATCGAATCGAAAATATTAGTGGGTTAAAATTCAATCGATCAAATGAGTATTTGAAGCGATATTTAATAATATATATATAAATAAAAGTAATTAAAAAATAATAATTATATATAGTGATTAAATATTAATTTTTCTAATTTTAATGATAAAATTGAAAGTTTTAATCAGATTTATAACTAAATTAAACTTTTTAATTAAACTTAATACTTAAATTATAATTGAAGTAACATCCGAGATCAAATTGTAATTTATAAATTTTTTATTTTCATTGAACTGGTCCGATTTTGACTGGTTTTTCTCGATCCGGTTCATCACTCAAAATTCACTTAAACCGGCCCCGACTCCCGACCGGTCACCAGTTCAATCGGACCAGTTTTCACAACAATGCCTACGAGCACTATTAGGGAGCCAAATCATTTGGTGACCAAATTATGTTTATATTATAATTAAAAGTACATTTTATATAACTACAATAAAAAAAATGTATCCAAAGAAATAAATATATTGTTTTATTACACATTTTATTATTATAGTTTCATAACATATAGTATTTATTATATTATAGATACAATTTAACTATCAAACCTTTTGGCAATCTAACATTTCCGTTTAGGTTATATGCTCTTTTCCTTTTAGAAAAGTTTGACGGCATGATAATTGAGCGATAGAATCTCATGACAAAGGAAGAAAAAAGTCTTGGGGAGCCACATCTTTTCTATTCCACTTTTAATCCACACAAAATTATTTTTAAAAATTGGTCCTTTACTAAAGCAAGTGTAATAGATAAAAGGTACAACTCTCTATCATTATTTAAAAAAAAAAATAAAAAAGAACCAAAAATAATGTGGCAAGAAAGTGGCAGAAATTAATGGATTAACGTTTTTTCTTGTCCCCTTTTTTGGATGGAGGCTTTTCCCCTTAATAAGTAAGAAAAAAGTTTTTCCACCCGAAACTTAGGCATGGTATTCTTTCTTGCCCATGGAAAGGTTTCACACACTTCAAATTTCAGCAGAAGAGCTCTTATTAGGGCATTAAAGAAAGGGACATTATTACGTGGTCAGATGATTTCGTGGTCATATTGAAACTAGAGGTACATTTTGTATAACAATATTTAAAAAATGTGCATAAAAAAAAATAAGCATATTTTTTTGTTGCACATTTTATTACTGTAGTTGCACAAAATACAGTATTTGTTATAATATGACAATAATTTGGCTATCAATCCGTTTGACCACTAAAGATTTTCGTAAAGAAATAAATGGGAGAAAAAATTGGTGGGTCCTCCATCTTTAAAAATTATTATTTTATTTTTAAAATTTTAAGTTTTTAATCTAAAAATATCCAAAGTGCAACAAGAATATATGGACTTTCCAAGAGATAAAAACATACACTATGTATTTGGTGTCATTTATTCAAAATATTTCTATAGTATTTTTTTTTTAACAAATAAAAATCATTTTGCGGGTATGACAGTTATCAGATTTCTAAGTCTGAAATCGATTTTTGTTGTTTATATCCTTAATTCAATCTCTCACATAAGGAGGATTTACTACTGGAGCACTACCGGGTTTGAAGTGAGTTTCTTTCAAACCTAATTATAGTGTTAATGAGGTTGGAACTCAACGCCGTGGTTAATCTTTTGCCACCTAAGTAACCACCCAGTTTCAGTTGCCAAGAGAGAATGCGAGTGTGAAGACTCGAACCTAAATTAATGCTTGAGAGGGACGACTGAACATCACTAGGCTGCTACCTCTAATAGTATTTCTATAGTATTTTAGTTTAGATGAAAATTGGAATTTCATTAGAATAATATTTCTTTGTTTTTTTAGAGTAGCCTATTTCATTAATAACCAACTTTTTAGCACGTATAAACATGAATAAGGTTAAGACAATGTTTTCCAAAAGCAATAGAAAGACAATGTTTTGTGAGCTACCGCAAAATGACGTTATCTTCACACATATTATTATAGTTTGAAAAGCGTTTGATTTGTTGCTTTTGGAGTTCTCTTCTCATTCTTTTCTGCATGTTGCTTCTTTTCAAATTGATTGAGTTGGTTTTTTCCTTTATGATTTGCTTAAAAAGCACCTTCACATGTCTCTCATTGTCTGTTTAGCCTCTTTGCTTCAAAACTTGTAATGCTTTAACAAGTTACATTTGAGAAAGGTCTTTTGGATCTTTCATGAAGAAGATTTTAGAATCAATATTTTAGGCAAGCAGCTCTTTAACAACTCCAGTGTCAAGAAAATCTGCTATTAGCAATCTAATCTAGTTCGCTACCCTCATCAATCTATCAAAGTAATTTTTTACAGCTTAAGATATTTTGATTTTCAGTGCCTCAAAACTCCTTTGAAGTGCAGTATTTGTATCTTTATAGTCTTCTAACTTCCACGAAATTCTTCTTTCAGTGTGTCTCAAGCATCCTTGCTATCTTACAAGCTATTATCCTATTAAAAATAACTTCACTCAATGCTGAGTGATTGCATGTCAAGGTCTTATAGACTTTTGTAGTGAGCACATTGTAATTCTTCGTTTTAGTGATTGTAGGATTCGCTGGCAATACAGGTGGATCTCTTCCTTTCTCCGTGTCTTCTCACAAGTCAAACGCTCTTAATATGCCTTCAATTGCAATTCCAACTATTGAACTAAGGAGGTATAGGGAGTAGGTAGTGTGAAATTGCTAGAAGCCATTGTTAGTTACTAGTTTATTTTGTGCAGGTAACGTTGAAGTTTCTTCCAAACTCATAAGGTATTTCACTCATAAATACAACCACACACACCCACACACACACACTCATTCGTGATGCCTTCTTACCTCTTTATCACTCTCTCTAATATCCTTTGAGATTAAAACGATTCTAATATCACTTGTTGGTCTTAAAACCAGTTAAAACTATTAGTGTGCCTTAGTAGTCAATCAGTTGGTTAGTCAATTAATTGGTTGCTATTTGAACACATATTAGATTTTTCAAGTATGCAATTTTACTAATAAAGGCATTTTTTTTAATTTTTTGTTTTGTTTATATAATTATTATCAGTAAAATTTAAAGATAAAGTCCATAGAATAAATATACTTTACAAAGGTAATTATGATTAGATCATAATTATAAGATACCTATTGTATCAGAGTATTATCCCTAAATATTCCTAGTCGATGAACTATTAAGATTGGATATCGATAGAACCATGAGACTAGCACATATTATATTCCTTTCTAATGAAAAAAGTAGTTGATCTCATAAACTAAAGTAGAGGAATACTTGAACAAACATGTAAGTGTTTGTTAGATAAACAAATTCACTTAATTGACCCACTATGAAAATTTCCAAAATAAAATATTATTTATGTGTTTATATTTAATTTTCAAATATTTGATATTTGAATTTATAGAGACTAAGGTGTAATTTATAAGAAATTTACACTAGGGCTTATTTAATCTAAATACTTTATAAATGGAAACCTTATAAAGCGAGCCTATTGATGGTTTTTTCATACAATTAGGGCTGCAAGCGAGTTGATACGTTTATTAAAAGCTCAGTGTCTTGACTTAGGGAGAGCTCGACTCGAACTTGTTCATTTAGCTAAACAAGTGATACACGAGCCTAAATCTAAAGCTCATTTCATAAACGAGCTGAGCCTGAATAGAGACAGGCTCAGCTCGGTTTGGTTCGATTCAGACTCATGAATAGCTTGTTTAAATCTCGTTTAAAAACTCGGTTATGTATCATTAAGAGCTCGTTTAATATGTTTCATTATAAGTTCGTTTCGAATATCAATAAGACTTAATTGGATCTTGTGGCTGTTGATATAAAAGGTCATAAAATTTTTGGGGCTTCATCTTTTTACAACTTAATTCTTCCTCTCGCAGTTGCAACCTGCTCCAAGCCTAAAACCGCTGCCCCCAACCGTCCCTTGAATCTCAACCATATTATAGGCCAGTGTCGCGCCACCGTCCTCCTCCACCAACCATCGTCGATGGCCCTTCTTCTCTTGCTCCTTAATTTCTAAACCTTCTCTAGTTCCATAGGTATTCTTTTTTCTCTCTTATGCTTTTGATTTTTTTTTTTAACACAGACTATAAAAAAAAATTAAGTCCATAAGCCAATAATTTGCTTGCTATAAAATAGAAATTGACCAACTAAAAAGCAAGAAGGCATAAAAAGGGGTTGCATCAAGAACCAAAAAAAAAAAAAAAACAGAGACTGAATTGAAGAGATAGGGAGAAATATATGGGAAGAATTTGGATTACCAGTGGAAAGACTTCATGGTTTAATGAGATTGACGAGATTAGCATAGCCTCTTATGCTTTTGATTTTTTTTTTCTTTAACCCATATAACTTTGCATCGTTAAAGGCACCCAAAATTGACATTCAAATTAAAGTTTTCATGAACAGGTCCAGTTACTATTTTTTTGTTCAAAAAGAGAAGCATAAAGATCACTAGACATTGCACATACAGAGAAGGAAGATAAATGAGAAGCCATAAAGGCCACTGTCCTTGACCCACTGCTATGTATTTCCTCTCGATCTTGATTTGCCGAATTTTTTTCAAATACACTTTTCATTGAAAATTTGTTTATTGTCTCTTGCTCTCTTTAATTTTCTTTGAATATGCATGTTTTTACTGTTAATGGGTTGTACAATTTTGGTTTTCAATATGCCGTTGGGCCTTTTCCTCTCATGAAATACAATAGTCTAAATTTGGCACATAAATAACTGGTGACATTTCAATGACCACACCATAGTCTCTACAATTGTAATTACCAATCTGTTCTAATTTTATTGGTGGCATTTCAATAGTGTGAATTTGGCACATGAACAATTGGTTACTGGTTATATAGAGAGGCCTTTTTCTCCCATGGATACAATGTTTATTAAAGTAGACTTTACTAAAGTATATATTATATTCAGGTATGTCTCAATTTATCTCTAGATCATTGGAACCTTTATATTTAGGTTCATCATTCATGGATGATAACATTACAAATGTGGATGAAGGCTTTAGCCAAAAAACAGTGGAAGAGGTTATTGAATTAATTATTTTACATGCAGAAGGAGAAGGAGAAAGAGAAAGAGAAGGAGAAGAAAAAAAAAATGAAGGTAATAGTGATAATCCTTAAGAGAAGAAGAAACGAAAAAAGACTTCTAAGTATTGGGATACTTTTAAGGAAGTCACACTCAATGATGGGTCGAAGAAGTTAGAATCCATCAATTGTAAGCGTCGGCTCAAAATTAATAAAGGTGGTGCAATATCAACATATCTTAGGCACATAAATAACTGCCCTTACAAAAACATGCTAAAAAGGAGAACAAAGCATCACTGTAGCACTGAAGAATGTTGAAACTATTGCAATAGTCCAAAATTTTAAGTACAATCGAGTGAGGATTAGGGAGATTACTGCCCATATGATTATGGTGCATGAGTTACCCTTCAACTTTGTGGAGTATGAATTATTCAAGTTGTTGTTGAAGAATGCCAATCCTCTTTTTCAAAAGATTACCCAAACCATAGTGAAGAATGATTGTGTAACAGCTTATGATTTAAAGAAGAAGAAAGTGAAGGCTTTGCTGCAAGAGGTTAGTAAAATAAATCTCACAATTGACATATGGAGATTTGGTCAAAAGATTCATTATATGGTTTTGATTTCTCATTTTGTTGACTGGAATTGGAATTTATAAAAAAAACTTCTCAATGTTTGCTATTGTCCTCCTCCTCATACTAGAATTATTGTGCATGATGCAATTTATAATCAATTAGTTGAGTGGGGAGTTGAGAATAAAATTTCTAGTATCACCGTAGACAATGCTTCCTATAATGATGATGCAATGAGAATCTTGAAGGGTAGTATTTCTATCCAAAACAAGTTGCCTCTCAGTGGACAGTTGTTCCATATGCAATATTGTGCATATGTCCTCAATTTGTTAGTGCAAGATGGGTTGTTTGAAATTGAATTTATTATCTGTGATGTTTGTGATAGTGTAAAATATCTTAACAAATTTAAGCAACGTCTTAAGACTTTTAGTGAAATTGCAAAGCAGTTAAAATTATCTTCGAAGAAGCTTATCTTAGATGTATGTACTTGGTGGAATGCAACTTATGCCATATTGGCTGCTGGTTTGGAATTCAAAGATGCATTTCAATAATATCAACAGTAGGATCCATCCAACAACACTTTGCCAAATGAAGATGATTGGAAGAAAGTTGAGGAGGTATGTTGCTTTCTAAGTCTTTTCAATGACATCGCTAAGATTATATCCGGTTCTGAATATCCTGCCTCAAATTTATTTCTTCCAGAACTTTGGAGGGTAAAAGAATTGTTGGATGAGAAGCATGCCAATGGGAGTGAATTTATGAAAAATATGGCTGCAACAATGAAACAGAAATTTGATAAATATTAGAGAGATAACAATTTGCTTATCTATATTGTTGTTGTCTTGGATCCAAGAAACAAGATGAAATTTATTGAGTTTTGTTTCCCAATCATGTATCCTGAATCTGAGGTTTCTAAACGAATTAGAATTGTTCATGATGCTTTATTTGAGCTCTACAATGAATATCTTGAAGCTCACACAAGCAATACTAGAGAGAAGAGAGTTGAGGGTGGGGTTACTAGTTTTACTAGTTGAAAAATCTAGTCATAGTGCCAAAGGTAAAAGCATCAAGAGTGGTAGATCCCAATTTGATGCTTTTATAAGGAATGTTGATATCGTGAACGCATCCAAATTTGATTTGGAAGTGTATTTGAGTGAAGGTGTTTTTATATGAGATATAGAACTAACTTCTTCATTTAATGTACTGCATTGGTGGAAGGTAAATGAGTTCAAGTTTAGAATTTTGTCTTTGATGGTTTGTGACATATTAACAATTCTCATCACCACTGTTGCATCTGAATCCACATTTAGTGCTGACAGTAGGGTGATTGATCTCTATCATGAATCATTGTCAATGGAGATAGTTCAAGTATTGTTTTGTGGGGAGGATTGGCTTCATAACTTCTATAGAGTAAAAATGAAAGCTAAGGTATTTTATTCCTATAATATTGTAATATTTGTACTTATTTAGAATATTATATGGTATATAATATATACTAACATATTTTCATTTCAATCTTTATAGAAAGTAGAGGATACAAAAGAGATATTACTCCTATGATGGTTTTTAATAGGTAAAAATTCTGGTAACTTTTCTTGTGGTTAACATTTGATTTTTCTTGATATTTTGATCAACCTTGAATAATATCCTTAAAGTATCAAGATTCTTGGATAGATAAGTTGATTTTGATGATTGTTTTGTGTACATTTTGAGTTGTCTGGATTGGACTTGCACCAACTAAATGTCATCATGAAAGTAAATCTTCAGGTATGTGTAGTTTTAGGCAAATTTTCCCATACAAATAGAAAATTTCACAACTTTTTGGACATTTTTTGGAGCTCAATGCATAACGTACCATTGGATATACTTGAAAGATGATTGATAATTGAGTTTTCTTGAATTATCAAGAGAACATTTAACTCCAAATTTTAAGTTGTTGGGTAAAGGCTTAAGATTGGCTTGAGTTATAAACTTGACAATTATACTTCCTTAGGCATGTACATTTGTGACTATTTGTGGTGATCTATTGATGAAGTAGGCCATCGATAGGGTTACATATTGACCATCAATACAAGACTATACTAGACCTGAAAGACAACTAATTTGTATTGCTCATGATTAGGGATCTATTGAGGTTGCCAGACAAGCCTTACAGGTGCTCTCTCAAGACAATGTCACTTTGAAGTTCCTCTTGCAAGCAACAGGAGATGTACGCACTAGTGACATAGATCTTGCTATTGCTAGTAAAGTCATTATTCTCAAATTTAATGTCAAAGCCCTAGGCCCTGTCATGAGCTATGCAGAAAACAAAGGAGTTGAAGATTTTGGATGTTTGCCCAATAGATTTGAAACATTCCGAAGCCTTGTTAATTTGAACTTCTGTACTTTTTTTTTTCCTTATTTTGCTTATTGTGGAGACTTAATTATTGGATTTGTATCTGTTTAAGTACTTTGGAGAAGGCCTGCATGTGATAAGTATCAAGTATATATTATGTTCATAACTGTTCTATTTTAACTAGCTGAGCCAAGCTTGGTATCGAGCTGAGCTTGGTATCAAGCTTATACCAAAAAAAATTTTACAAAAAGAAAAAAATAATTGAGCCGAGCTCAAGCCGAGTCCGAGCCTAAGTAAAAATGTAACGAGCCAAGCTCGAGCCTCAATCTCCAAAGCTCGAACTAAGCTCAAGCCTAAGAAAATTCTTATCGAGCCGTGCTTGAGCCTGGCCAAGCTCAGCTTAGCTTGGCTCGGCTCATTTGCAGCCTTACATACGATTCTTAAGTTTGCCCTCCACTCTCATTCTCCCTAAAAGAGTTTAGGGGTTGTTTGTTTAATACATAGAAATGAGAATCAAATTGTTGATTCTATTTTAGTGTTTGTTTTTTGATAATTTCATTCTCATTTTTTTTAAATTTAGGAATGTAATTCCTATATATAAGGGAATCATGATTCCCACCTTTAAGACAGTAATCATTTCTATTCCTCTTATAACTAATTCGCCCACTACCAAGTTATTTTAAAAAAAAAATCAACCAAAATTTGAACAAAATAACATGTTGGAGAATAATTAAAAAAAAAAAACAAACTGATAACTTTAATTATAGAATTCAAAATAAAAATGTTAAAATAATAATTTGATAGTAATAATAATAATAATCTATATTTTATATGATCAAATAATCTCTACAATATCAATTTTATTATAATAATATTAATAATACTTATTCTTTATTATTATCAATAATAATTAAATTTTATATTAATATTTTTATTTAGGATTTTATATTTATAGTTATTATTGTGAAGTATATTATTATTATTATTATTATTATTATTATTATTAAGTATAATTTTATTGTTATGGTATTTAATATGTTTAATTTGACAACATATTATCATATTTTTTATTTTACAATTTTTAGTTTGATATTCATAAATTTTTAATTTTAAAAATAATTTCCCTTAGATTTATTGTGACATAGATTTAGATTCCAAACTAAAATAAACGAATACAAAGGGTTTTGATTCTAATTTCTTAATAAACCAAATATGTTATGAAATAAGTCATTCCATTTCGGATTCTGCTAAATTACGATTCCAATTTTCATTCTAATGCTGAACTGCAAACCAAATGGTCCCTTAGGGTTTTAAAGAGTTGTCTTTCACCTTTTTTTTTATTTTATGTGGATGCTATTACAGGTCAGAAGTGTGGATAGTGATATTTTGCGACAACCTGCTGATTAGGCCTAAAAGAGAATAAAAGACTTAATTTGGTGGTAACTATCTCTTCCTCTTAGTTTAGTTTTCTAATTGTATTTACCAAGCAATTGATCTGTTATTAGGAATTGATTTTTTAAATCCTTGTTTTTGCTGCGATTTAATATGATAAAACTCTTTACGATTCTTAATAACAACTAATCAGTTTTGAGTTGAAAAAAAATCAACGAAGGGAAAGAGCCACTGTAGAGAAATTTGTCCACTCATTTTATTACTGCTCCTTATATAAGATTTCAAAAAGCATATCAAAATAATTCCAAATCCATGTCTTTTTTGTGCAAGCTTATAGACAACTTTAAATAGCATTACATAACTTTAGCTCTCATTTTAACATCTCTAAAATTCTAAAAATATAGATTAAGCAGCTTGTAATATAACTTTATCATTAATATTCCTCTAAAGCCACTATAGCGTGTAAACTCCAAAATTGAGTTGTATAACAACTTTTTGCTCTTGTATGCATTTTTTTTTATTAAAGATGGTTTCACCATGAGCTATTTCATTTAAGAGACTAATTTTACTTTAATCAATTTTAAGTAATTGGCCAATTTTAGTGTGACCATGTTCCTCTTAAATAATAGATTTATAGAAGAACAGGCTAGCAATTTATTGCCATCAACAGCATGAGCGCCATTACCTTCGAGGTAGCATTGTAATGTATGTTTTTTTCCCCATGTAGCTTTTAAGTGGACTAACGGCAATGTTTATCTCATAAACCCTTAGATTCATGTTTTGTTTTTATCCCTTTTCCAATATGCTAGCTAAATGCAACATTAGTCTGTTGAAGCATGATGTTCCAGTTTAAAGACAAGATAAAATAAATCTAGCCTCATATTTTCCAAAATAAGAGATTGAGTCAATATATATAAACAAGATGCAATAATATGATCTAGAGAATTTAGCATTCTTTGTATTGGGTCAACGAAAAATATTTTCTTTGGTCAACAGGAAAATAATAAATATTTGGGGAAAATCACCTCTACTTAAGATGAGTGGACATCATTTGCCCCAGGTGTGTTCTAAGTTTAAAAAAAAAAAAAAAAAAGAACAGAGCATTGAACAAGTGAAGAAACTAAGAAGAAAGACACAACTTAGGGGTGGAAATCCTCAAATCTATCTTTTATATGCAATATTTTTCCATTTTCATTCATTATCTCTCTCATGTTTTATTTTTCTAATAGAAATCAACATCAAATTTTACAAATCCTTAAAATATTATATGTTTTTCAACCCTTAGTCTATTTTGTTTTTCAGAATCCTTCTTATACCATGGATTTTCTAGCAATTTTTCCCTAAATCTTATCGTCTTTTTTTAGTTGACCTCTAAATGTAAAACCCTAACCCTTATGTTTTTGTACTTTCATTTTTGGCTTGGGTTTATAGTTGATTTTTTATTTTTCTTAGAATCTTTTTGATTTTCTCACTTTGTTTTCTTCTTGTACATAAAGAGATTTCAGGAGGGTAAAAATTTGGTCCTTTCTTATGTGGATTTAACCAACTACAAAACCTAGTAAGGATTTCATTAGTTTTTTTTTTCTAGATTGTCTTTTTAATATTGTTTTTTTTTTCATTTTTTATTGGTTGGATGAATTGCATTTTATGGGATATTAGATATTTTTACTAGCAATTTTTTTTAACATGGGTTATCAACCTAATCCTAAGTTTTAATTAGTTTGGTCGATTAGAAAAGCCAACAAATAGGAGAAAATGAAGCCTATGTATTATTTTGAGTTATTTTTGGTTTTCAACATTCAAGCACGAATTGACTAGCAAACGACATTTTGCACTAGCACATGTTTTTAAAATTTTGGGTTTTGAAGATGATAATATCCATAGAGTTGGAAATTAAAGATCCCTATGAATAAACGGAAATCAATATCGATGACCACTTTTTCTTGCTTTCTCTCTTACGTGGTTGGACTTTACTACTTACTTGAAATTGTTGATCTATTTTGTGATGTGATTGTTAAACCACGTTATATATATAGTTGAAATTCGACCCTTTTTAGATGGTACACTTTTGAGAAGAAATATGTGTACTTTCAAGCTGCTGAGCTCTATCAAAAACAATCATTACATATGTATAATTATTCTCTTGAAGTTTTAGGCTAATGAAAACATTAAACATGGTGATAATTATTCTCTTGAAGTTTTATGATGAAATAGCAATTTTTGTGAGAAAAGATATTGCTACTGGCAACTTTGAAAAAGCTTTACGGACGTTAATTTGGATGTCAATACTATTGTTGACTCAACTCCCTGTGATGTTGATGACGACATGTTTGTTGAGGTAGAAAAGACACAAGGCAATTCAATTCAATTGTCGTTCCTTCTTTCCCAAACTAAGTCCAGTGGCAAGCGAAAACGCAGGGCTTCTACGAATGATGATGATGATGATGGTAATGGCTACAAATATCTTGGTCATAAGATTGAGAAAATGGTAGGAGTAATCATCAAATATCTTGGTCATAAGATTGAGAAAATGGTAGGAGTAATCATCAATCTTCAATTTGATCTCGATCACTTATTTGAAGACTTAATAAAGGTATAGGGCTTTGTTGATGAGATACTTGAATTTGTTTATGAGTATTTGTCAGATCATGAATCTGAAGGAATATCTTTTTGAGATAGAAATAATTTTTCAAGAATCTTATTTTTTTACCTATATTCACCAAACATAGAAAACTATTTTCTCTAATACAACCAAACACCAGAACATAAAATATTTTGATAGAACTAATTTTCTGCAACACATATTTTCTACAGAGAAATTATTTTCTCTAAAACAAACGGTCCCTTAAGGAAAAATATCTTGTTGAAAATCAAAGATTGAAACAAGTGCCTTGTAACCTTAATTTACATAATGTACGCTATGTGGAGAAGCAATAATGCAACCTAAAACAATTAAATCAAGGCAAGCATTGATATAATTGTTAAATATTTCCTCAACTCCAAACTCTCTCACTCTTCCTCAAATACTCTAACCAAAATAAAAACACAAAAAATCAGAATCCTACAAGTGGTATAAGAGCATCTCAAAGTTAACAATGGATATCAATGGGCAATCAAATCCATAAACCAATCAAATGCCATCAGTTGCAGCAATGACATCATGAAACCTTGATAAAGCCTCTACCAATTAGGGACAAATGTATGTACATTTTCGTGGTTGTAATTGCCCTCACAAAAATTTACATAAAAATCTCAATTCTAAATATAAATTGTTTAATTGTCCCCAACAAAAAATTGCATTTGTCTATACTTGTATGAAAAATTAGACAAAAAGAATAATTTTTTTTTTAAAACTTCACAAACACTTCTACAAATACAATTTTTGTAAACATTAAACTTGTGTTTTACTATATTTTCCCTCAATAGGAAGAAGTTTTTGGATTAGTCTTTGCTACCAATTCTAGCAACTCATTATTACCTCTAGTAGTACCAGATTCTATTTTGCATTTGCAAGTATCTCAATCTTATTACCACAACAATTTTTCGAACAAAACTAGGATTTCCAAGCAATCAAGATGGAAGCCTTCCTGAAAGTTCATAAGTTGTAGGACATCATTGAAAAAGGATATAAGGCACTAAATGCAATAACTAAACTCAATGAGGAGGAGAGCAAAAATTTGATACCAAAAACTGTTCATATTGCATTCGTTAGTGCTTAAAAGGACTGCAAGATCCCTAGAATGAGATTTTGTAAATACATTTGTTAGGAAATCATCAAAATTCTATATAACAATGGCTTTGAGTACAATAGCATAAAACATCTCTTCGAGTTAACAGCTTTTCCTTTGAAAAGATCACTGATAATGCAAGTTCCTATTTATTTATTTATTTATTTGTACCCCAATCAAGCCCACAAATCAAGTTGGGAATGAAGATATATCAAGTTCCTATTCTATGTCCTAATAAATCTAATATAAGAGACGCCAACAATGCAGTAAAGGACCAAAGCATAACTTTTACATAGGCCATGATAACAATGTCTACATATTTGGTCCAATCAATATTGGCATATTTTCAAAAGAAACAAGCAAAAGATAATGTAAAGAGTCCCACATAAAAAAGAGAAAGAAGTTTTAAAAGCCTTATAAATAGGAACACTTAGCATATGTATAGTTGGCTTAAAGGGAAGACTATAGACAAGTGACACATGACAGTTTATTACATAATTAATTAATTATTTTTTAATTAATTAATTAACTTTTTATAATAATAATATTCCCCACAATTTTTCCTGTCCAAATAACTGTCTTAGCAGTTATGTCCCAGCAGTTGCAACTCAATAGATTAATTGTCTAAATAGGTGTGTCCCTAACGTAATTGCCTCTGCAGATTAGTTATTTAAGGATTCATACGGGTTGGATTTTGCTACAGAAACATTACAAATAGTACCAACAATATTGTATGCACATTGATTTCTGCTGTCTTGATTTCACAACTGCATAAGTGCAATCAAGGGTTTCTTTTCATCTTGAGAGAGAGTTCGCATAGGCTTTGGTGCAAAATTGGAGAGCAAATATTACCTTAAGGAGAGTGATATCTGATACATGACTTATAGCGATCCACAATTCACTGTTTTTCAATTTTAGATTCCAGATTCCAGATTTTGTTTCAAAAATCTTAACGCAATATTCCTCACTTGTGATGGCTGGAATGTAATTGGTTTCCAATTTTGTGAAATTGGAAAGGTTTGAAGGAGAAAATTTTATTCATGGGTATAAAAGGGTTCACTTTTGGTCAATATCACTACAAGTGGCTTATGCTCTTACAATTGAAAGACCATAGGAGGCAGAAAATGAAACTGTTACAAACACCCAAAAGAGGCAAAAATGGGAGACCGATGATGAGATCGTTAGGGTTCATATTCTGAATGCTATGAGCAATGCATTCTTTGATGTTTACTACCTGCAAAAGAACTATGGGAAAAAATAGAGACAAAATACATACGAGAGGATGCAACCAATAAGAAATTTCTTATCTTTATAGTAGACCAGTAATAGAACAATTTGCTGAAATTGAAAGAATTTTGAACCACTTTTCACAACACAAGATGACTATGGATGAAACAATCATTCTGAGTTCTATTATTGACAAACTGTCCCCATCATGGAAAGAATTTAAAAGGAGTCTAAAGAAAAAGGTGAGTGCTATTTCTGCCATAAAAAAGAACACTTTAAAAAGGAGTGTCACCTTTTCAAGAAGCAAAAGGAGAAGCAAGGATCCTTAGAAATAGATGGAAATCTACTTGTTATGATCACAAAAATCAATTTAATTGAGGATGACATCGCCTGGTGGATTGATTTTAGTGCTACTAGGCATGTTTGCAAGGACAAAAACTTCTTCAAATTTGTGAAATCAATAGATGATAGAACAGTTGTCTACATAAGAAATTCTACCACAGTTACAGCTAAGGGAATTGGTGAGGTGCAATTAAAGTTTACTTCTGGAAGAGTTGTTACTCTTAATAATGTATTTTATGTACCAAAAGTTAGAAAAAATCTAGTTTCAGGTAGTTTCTTAAATAAGTTTGGGTTTAAGCTTGTATTTGAGGCAAATAAGTTTGTCCTCTCCATGGGGGGAGTGTTTGTGGGGAAGAGCTATTTATGTGATAGTATGTTCAAACTGAATATTCATATTAATAGTAATACTATCAGTTCATTTATGTTGTTGAGCATTCTATTTTTTGGCATAATAGGCTTGGACATATAAATTTCAAAAGATTGCATGATATGATTAAGTTAGTCTTGTTGCCATATTTTGATAACTCTAAAAATAAATGCTAAACATGCATGCTAACAAAAATAACTAGAAATCCATTTCCAACAGTTAATAGACCTTCAAGTATATTAGAATTAATACAAAGTGATGTGCATGACTTGTATAGTACACCAACAGTAGAAGGACAGAAATATTTTGTGACATTTATTGATGATTACTTTAAATATTTTGTCATGTTTATTTGCTGCATTCTAAAGATAAAGTGCTTGAAAGATTCAAAGTCTATAAAATTGAAGTTGAACTTAAAATATAATATCGTCATCAAATGATTATGATCGAATAGGGGAAAAGAGTATTACAATACTACATTTTTTGAATCCATAAGAATTATTCATGAAACTACTGCTTCTTACACACCACAATAGAATGGTGTTGCAGAATGCAAAAATCAGGTTCTCATAGAAATGGTGAATGCCATGCTATCTAATTCTGGCTTGAACCAAGGTTTTTGGATTGAGGCATTGCTTACAAATAGAGTTCCAACCAAAAGGGACAAAATGACCCCATATGAGTTTTGGAGTAAAAGAAAGCCTAATTTTAATTACCTAAGGGTTTGGGACTGTAGAGCAATTGTCAAAGTTCCTAAACCCAAACGGAAAAAAGTTGGGAGCAAGAGGAATTGAGTGCATCTTTCTGCGTTATGCTCATCACAACAAGACAAATCGATTCATGGTCATAGAGTCTAATAACTCTATATCAATAAATAAAATAATTGAATCAAAAGATGCTATCTTTGATGAAAATAGAATTGTCTCAAATTCTGCAATTCCGAAACAAATACAAATTTCCAAAAAGGAAATAATAATATGACAAATTAAAAAAAAATGATAAAGTCATTAAACTTTGAAGGAGAAAAAAAGCAAGGAAAGCAAAAACTTTCAGTTCTAATTTCTTTATGTTCTAAGTTGAAGGAACAAGAGAATTAGTAAATGATAAAATTTCATATTTCTTCAACACTAAAGATAACTCGACAACATATGAGAAACAATGAAATTGCAAGATGCCATGTTTTGGAAAGAAGCAATAAACAATGAAATTGACTCAATTGTGGGTAATAAGACCTAGAAATTGGTTGACCTCCCATCAGGCTTAAAGCCAATCGGTTGTAAATGGATTTTCGAAAAGAAAATGCAAGTTGATGAAATAATTGACAAGTTCAAAGTCAGGCTAGTTGCTAAATGGTTTACATAAAAATATGATATTGATTATTTCGATACATATGCACCAGTGGCTAGAATTGCTGCAATTGGGTACTCATTGCACTAGCTTCCATCCACAATTTAGTAATTCATTAGATAGACGTTAAAACAACGTTCTGGAGTGGTAAACTAAAAGAAGAGGTATATATAGAACTACCTGAAGGGTTTATTATGCCTAGTCAAGAGAAAAAGGTGTGCAAACTTTTAAATCCTCGTATGGATTAAAACAAGCACCTAAGCAATGGCACAAGAAGTTTGATTGGGTGGTACTTGCTAATGGATTCAAGATTAACGAATCAAACAAGTGTGTATATGGCAAGTTCAATAAAAGAAATGGTGACATTATTTGGATGTACGTGGATGACATGTTGATCTTTGGAACTGACTTAGAACAAATCGATGTTACCAAAGAGTTTTTGTCTAAGAATTTTGACTTGAAAGACATGAGTGAGACCGATGTCATCTTAGAAATTAAAATCATACGAGATCAGAGGTGTATAATGCTCACTCAGTTATATTGTATTGAGAAAGTTCTCAAGAAATTCAATCATAATTGCATTCCAGTGTCTACCCCATACTATAACAACATTCAATTTACAAAGAATGTGGGGAATCCAGTATCAAAGCTGGAGTATGTTAAAGTAATAGGATGTTTGATGTATGCAATGACATGTACAAGGCTAGACATAGCCTATGCAGTTGGCAAAATGAGTAGTTACACAAATAATCTAAGTAACATGCATTGGCATAGAGTAAATAGAATTATAAAGTACCTAAAGAAAACTAAGGATTTTGGCATTAACTATTTACGTTATCCTTCAATTTTAGAAGAATATTCAGATGCTAGTTGGATCAGTGATAAAGATGATTATGCTTCGACTAGTGGTTGGATATTTATGCTTGGCGGGGTTGCGATTTCTTGAGGTTTTAAAAAACAGACTTGTATAACAAATTTAACCATGGCTGTAGAATTTGTGGCATTAGCATCCGCTAGTAAATAAGTAGAATGGTTAAGGAACATACTTTATGAAATTCCTTTATGGCCAAAACTAGTCGCACCCACTTTTATACACTATGACAATTCGTCTACTCTAGTGAGGGTATATAGTCAAGTGTATGGTGGTAAGTCCGAACATATAAGACTAAGATGCAATTATGTTAGACACGTGATCACAAATAGAGTAATTACAATTGATTTTGTGAGGTTAAGTCAAAATTTGATTGATCCTTTGACAAAAGGATTGACAAGAGACTTGATAATCAAGACATCAGATGGGATGAGTCCCAAACCGATATAGTTTGATCATCATTCGTAGAAACTCGACTCAATGCTTACTACAACATCAAGTCTTGAGTTTGTTAAGTCAAAGTACATGAAAAGCATGATTGAAGCACTGTGACTAGTAAGTATATATCCCAAAGTTATATAGTACTTGCTACTCACAGTGTAAAGTGAGAGGATGAGTTTTAGTACTCTTAACGGACATTGGAAAGTGCTTTATGGTAGGGGCACTTAGTCTGCCTCTATCAATATGGAATGTGGGCCATTCTAAAAAGGTAAAAGACTTGGGTTTAAAATGTTCATGAAAAGGATATGGATGTAAAGAGCCTTTAATTGCATCAATTACCTTCTAAGAATGTGTAAAGTATTTGTACTGCCAATCAATAATAATGTATGGTTCAAGGCTTGACCGCTATGATATTTAGATTGTTATAACAAACACTTTACTATGTAATAGTTCAATTGTGAGATACTATTATTTATGCATTTGATTTTCAGTATTGTTGTGGATCCATTATTTTCAATATTTTGAAAATGCCGAGGGATTGTTAGTGTATTTTTGAAAGAAACAAATAAAATGGTATGTAAACAGTCCCCCATGGAAAAGAGAAAGAAGTTTTAAAGGCTTTATAAATGGGAACACTTGGCATATGTATAGTTGGCTTAAAGGGAAAACTATACACAAGTGTCATGCACGTGCGCGCGGGAGGCACATAGAAGCATTTTAGGCACTTTTATAAGTGCACTTGGCACTTGGGCACTTGGCACGTGCACTTAACATGTAGTTGTTTATTACATAATTAATTAATTATTTTTTAATTAATTAATTAATTTTTTGTAATAACAAAATTCGCTACAAATTTTCCTATCCAAATAACTATCTTGGTAGTTATGTCCCAACAGTTGTTGGAGTGCGAATATTACTTTAAGACGAATGGCGTCTGACATATGATTTAAAGTGATATGCAATTCACTGTTTTTCAATTCTAGATTACAGCATTTATTTCAACAATCAATACTTAAACACATGACAAACAAGGGATAATTGAGCCTAGTACCTTGGGAGAATGTTACCATAATAACAACTCATGCATTTTATCATTTAGTTTTCTCAAATAATTAAGGAAAACCATATTATAAAATAACGTTGGCATTGCCAATGCCAACAATAATCAATCACGAAATACATATCAAGAAGAGTATCAATAATTATTGGTAACATTCTGCTGTCAATAGTTTCAATTGATGGAGAAGATAACAAATTATAAATGTGTAAAATTTTAAAAAATAAATGAAGGTTATTTGGAAGGCAGTTAAAGCTTATGCACTTGAGAACAATCCAAAACTACTAAATAAGAGAAAGAACAAAGAATGGTTAGGTCAATTAAAGAGGAACAAAAATGGGAATTATTACCTTATTGATAGATAAGAATTGAACTATACATTATATTCTGATGATCAAGGAAATTAGAAATAACAGAAGTAGTAGCAACAATATTTGTCTTATTCTTTTTACACCAAAAATCAAGAGGAATTAAAAGAATTGAATAAGAAATTCCAATCCAATTAGTAGAATACATAGTGATTCATAATTTTTGGAGACTTATTGTTACTTCAATTGCTTCTCTAGAGAAAATATTCAAAATAAGAGTACACATAAAAGATTTAACTAACATAAGATTTAAAGCAAACAATTTTTTAGCGACGAAGAAGGAGAGGAAGAAAAAAAATTCATTTCCAAGAACACCACCCAAACCATATACGAAATGTAGGTTATGCTTTTTTAATTTCATCGTTTATTGAGCTACTTCTTTGATTCATTGGATGTATAACACTTCTACTTGTGTGGCTAAAGATTAATATTATGACTTCCCAAAACAGTTTAACGGCTTTGGCAAAGTTAAAAAGTCTAAATCATAAATAAAATTATCAAGCTTCGTTAAATATTCATCTAATAGTTTATCTATTTTTTTTCTTTTTTTAATTTTTAATTATTTAACAATTTATATTATTTCGTTACTGTTTTGTTACTACCTAAATGTTGTTACCTAGTATTCTCTAAAATAATAGTGATGCAGTTTTGATGGAGATTAAAAAAGGGATTCTTGCTGAGGTACGCGATAGTGTTGCTGAGCTGTTGGGTGAGTTTGTTGATATGATGCCCACTGAACTCCCCAATTGCCTTTCCCTCGAGATGTGCCACTAACCACAAGATTCTTCTAGTGCCTAGTTTTAAACCCCCTAACATAAGCCCTATATCACATGAGTCCGTTAAACTTCGCAGAACTGAGGAAGAAGTTGATAGAGTTTTGGATGCAGGCCTAATTTAGTCCTCCAAAGTCCTATATGGTGCCTTGGTGTAGTTTCAGAAGAAACATGATGGCTCCTTGCAGTTGTGTGTGGATTACGGGCTTTGAACAAGGTGATGGTGAAGAACAAGTATCGTATCCCCTTCGTAGCAAACTTGTTTGATTAGCTGGCCAAAGTCTCATATTTCACCAAACTGGATTTGTGGTCTAGATATTGACACGTCAAAATTGCAGAAGGAGATTAAGGGAAAACCATGTGCATCACTTGCTATAACTCTTATGAATTTCTAGTGGTGTATGTTAGTTTGACTAATTCCTCTGCTACTTTTTATAATTTAATAAATGATATATTTCATGACTTTATTAATCTCTTTATGGTTGTATATCTGGCCAATGTTGTTGTATATAGTGAGTCCTCAAATGATCACTTAACCTACCGTAGGTTGGTGCTATCTAAGTTGAGGGAACACCAATTGTATGTGAAGAAAAAAAAAGTGTGAGTTTGCTTGACGAGAGCATGTGTTCCTTAGGCAAGTAAAAATAGTGAGAGAAAAGTTCTGACAATAGTTGAGTGGTCAGCCCCTACAAAAGTGTCAAAACTGAGATCTTTCCTTGACTTATCTAACTATTACAGAAAGTTTGTACAAGATTAGTCTAAAAAAGTGGCCCTGCTCACCTACTTGCTCAAAAAAAAAAAAAGACCATAGAGATAGATCACAGATTGCTAAAAAGCCTTTGACAAATTAAAGGCAGCAGTGTCCATGGAGATAGTCTTGAGGCTATCTAATTTCAAATTGTCTTTATGTGTGTTAACTGATGCCTCAAACAAAGCCATTAGAGGTGCGTCGGTGCAAGAAGGTCACCCTATCACCTATGAAATTCGAAAACTCAATGAGACAGAGTAGTGGTACTCAGCACATGAGAAGGAAATGTTTGCAGTTATGCATCGCCTTCGTTTGGAGGGTGTACTTGCTGGGTCCTAGGTTTGTTGTTCAGACCAATAATGTGGCTAACACATTTGTTCAGACTCATAAGAAGCTTTTTGCACAGCAGGCTCAGTGGAAGGAGTTTTTGGCTGAGTACGATGTTGCATCAGAGCACAAGCCAGGAAGGCACAATAAGGATGCAAATGCCCTAAGTCGCCGACATGTTCAAGAGAGGCTAGAGGAAGCCTAGGATAGCTTAAACGAAGTATTATGTGAATGAGAAAGTATGCTAACAGAGGAAGGAGGGGCATGTAATTCTAAGTTGGGGATAAGATATTACTGAAACTTACTCCTGGATTTGGAAGAAGATTAACAGCAAGACAGTGCCATCACAAGCAGAATTTTGAGTGTGGAATTTTAGCTCTATGACAACTGATATCAAAGTTTGGTTTGATTGATGGCAAGTATATCAGGTCTTAATTTAGTTCATGAGTAGGTATCCAAACTTTTGGAGTTGCTCAATGATTTTCTGGAGGATCCAAAGTTCACTATATTCCACACGTTAGCTATCCATGAGCAATATAATAATGATCTACAGATGCAACATTAGATACAACTTTTCAGTTTGATGAGATGGCAGTGGAAATTGCCATCCATGAGAGGGCTCTAAGCTCTCAACCGGGTAGAAGTCATATGGATGGTCGACCAAGATGAAGGTGTTAGAACTTAAAGCCCTCGAGGGAATGCAGGATGCCAAAGAGATCAAGAATTTTTTGTGGGATATAGAACAATACTTCAAGGATGCCCGAGTATCAGATGACGAGAAAGTCAATTTGACTGGTATGTATCTAACCAAGGATGCCAAACTCTAGTGGTAGACTTAGTTGGATGGCGATGCAAATGCAAGTAGGCCAGAGATCGAGATGTGGGAAAGCCTGAAGAAGTTGAAGAACTAGTTTTTATCCTGTAACACATCCTGGGTTGTGAGGGAAGCCTTGAAGAAGTTAAAATAGATGACAAGACTTTGTAAAGGAATTCAGTTCTTTGATACTTGACATTCAAAACATGTCGGAAGAGAATAAGCTCTTCAACTTCCGTTCTAGTCTTTATAGGCTCAACTCAAGATACAAAGGCAAGACTTGAGGGATCTAGCTTCTGCGATGGTTGCGGCTAATGGGTTGGTTGATTTTAGGATTAACAAGCCGTTTGATTCTGATGGTGAGAAACAACTCAAGGACAAGGGTGAAAAGAAGGATAAAGGTAAAAATAATAAGCACAGCGATGGTAGCAAGGATATGACTAAAATAATAGCAATATGAGAACCTTCAGTCCAACCTGGCAGAATGAGTTTGGTGCTATATGGAAGTTGCAAGCTGGCTGGGAGCTGTTGAGTTAGGGGTGGATCAAATTAAATATGGATGGGGCAACCAGTGGTTGCCCGGGAGAGGCATTTGTTGGGGGAGTGATGAGAGACTACTGGTCAAATTCCTAAAATCAAGAATTTATGAAGCGCATGCATCACAAAGTAAAAGGAAAAGTATGATCAGAAGCATGAGTAGCAGATAGCCAAACTACAAACATCACCAGAAAATCATCTACGTGCAGTGAGTAAAAAATCTAATCTGGTGTAAAAGATACAACCGGCGGTTAATAAACAAACAATTTTCCTTCATTCATTGAAAAACATACCAAACTGCGAGGCGAAATATTGACTTCAACAAAATATGTTCTGCCCTTTCCCACCATTCTCTGTGAAAAAAAGATGAAACATAGCCAATAAGATCAGCATTTCCACATGATGGGAAACTAGAAAGAAATGATAGTGAAAGACAAGCATAACTTACAGTATGTCGCCTATTGCATCCATGAGTGTTGTTTATAAGTAATTCCTTGGACAGTTGGATAGAAGTAGTATAACTCATGGATGATTGATCCAATATAAAGTTCAACTAAGGCCCGATATCACAATTTAGTTCAAACTTCAAACTCACTTCACGCTAGCAACCTTTATTGCAAATTTCCTGCAGATATCAGATATGCATTTAATCCACAAACAAACAATTGTAACACTAAAAAAAGAAAAGAAAAAAAAAAAACTTTCAGTCCCTCTAATGTATTAGAGGAAAAGAACTACCGTAAGGCATGCAGATGAATTTAACTGCAAGAAAGAAAAAAAAAAAAAAAAAAAAAAAAAAAGAGAACAAAGAGGACTCAATTGTGCTTCATCTTTAACAGTAAGGCTTCAATTTCCAATTTATGTACTTTTTCCACCAATTTCTTAGCAACCAATCGCCGAAGGACGGATGGTGAGAGATTTGTGCAGAAGGTTGATTTTTGTTCAGCATTTGTTGCATAATTGTGAAGATCTTTTCAGGCCTTTCACATGCTTAGGAAGCTGATTTTATAAAAGTCATTTTTGAAATTGATTCAGTGGCATCTATAAACTCAATAAGGGACAAACCTCTACGTACATACCCCCAGGCCAACCTTCTACATGCTTGGCTAACCTTGATTGATTGTAATTAGGAGGTGCGCCACTCAAGTGTATACGGTAGCAGATTTTATGGCACGCTTGGGGCAATAGTAAGCTTACGATTCCTAGTTTGTGGCGGATCCCCCTTTGAGTGCTGTTCATTTGCTTTTATAGGATATTAGTGAAATTTCTTTACTCCACTCTATAGTTGTTTAGATTAGGTGTTTTGTCCCACCTTTCACCAAAAAAAACGAAGAAAATCTCTTACTTCTATGAATTTATACATGTAACCCTTCTTTAGTGAAAAGATATTCTGAACCATTAGAAAAACATGATATAGTTATTTGGATGCATTTTAAACTTCACAAAGAATAAAAAATAAAAGGAAAGAAAATTTTTCATTCTCCCTAAATTGGATAAAAGGTAGTGTAAGAATAAAAACTTATAAAAAGAGTAGAAAACGGAAAAATAGAAAATAATGTGTATTAGAGTTTACTTTTGCCCTAAATTATACTAAAAGATTTTTTTATGAAAAATTAGTCATTTTATAAAATAAAGAAATCAACCACTTTTCTTTCACATTGAAAAGAAAAATCAACTAAGTAATTCAAGAAAAGATTTAAAAATCTTCTATCGTCCTTATAATTTTTGAGACATTTTCCAAACACGAACATATTTCCCTATTACTTTCCTCTCTTAAACACTTTTGAAAAATAATTATTTTTAAAGTTTTCAATCAATCATTATTTAGATAAACTACATTAATTATTAAGAACAAAACTAATTATTTCTTGTTATTCACTCCCTACAAATGAAAGAAATGAGTTATACGTTGTCACTAGTAAGTCCAATGTTAACACGTGATGAAATATGATATTAGTAGTTAGATTTATAAGAATGAAACAAATAATTGTCGTCCATAACTATTTTATATACTAATATGCTATTAGATTTTTCTCACTGTTTTTCACCACAACCGCCTCGTAGACTAATAACACTTTCAATCTCAATTCTTTAGTTCACAATACTTCTATTCACAAAACTGTGTCTCACAACAATCACAACATTACGTCAGGGCTTAAGAGTACTCCGTATATTCCGATGTAAATCTTTTCAGGTGGCACGTTCATGTTCACAACGTAGATAGGAAACATCCAGGACCACATTAAGGCATCAAGAACCCAGCTTTTGGAACTGCAGTGTCGAGGTACAATCAGCTCTTAATTTCTGCTTGATTGATGATCTAGAGGTGAAGCAATGCAATCCTTATCCGTACACAATAACTGACCTGCTTCATCTCCTGGGCCATCCCCACTTAATCTCTCAACGCGATGGTGACCCTAATCACAACAATCTAGTGGTGCCCTCACCAGACAAACATTCCACTTGTCCCGTACGCCTCAAAACAATGGCACCAAAACAAAGAATAGGAAAAAGTGCAATGATTGTTAGAATACAAGTTACTCGATCTGCCTTGTATAAAAGGCATTCCACACAATGACAATATGGATGAGATGAAAACTGTTGTTAGATATCAAACCGAGACCCAATATTGAAAAGCAAATTGAGCCCAGTTCACAGCTGCACCTGGCCACTAATTTTGATTATCCTATGGTACCAAATATTCAGGAATCCATGACAAAACGGTAACATCTAATTTCTTCCTGAAAGAAGATACCACAGAGCACTGAAAATGATACAGCAAGAAATTTCATGGAATGGTGTTGCTTGCCAATAGCACATTTTTGCATTCGGTCTATCAACCAATCAACCACAGACCTCCAAAACCAATCCATACTGTCAGTGAGTAGTAAAGATACTCAAAGCCAAAAAAAAAAAAAAAAAACTGAAAGAGGACAAGAACAAGATGCACTCAAATTCTGCAAAACAACAGCTCTGAAATTCAACTATAATAAACCCCATTACAAATCAGAGACAAACAATTTCATTTTGATCTTTAATGATCATTTTTACATACAGCAACCACAAAACTAAAAGGCTGCATTGCTTTGTGGCATGCTGCATGTGAGATGAACCCTCAAAAAATATGAGGAACAAAAGGTCAACAAAAATAAGCAATCCAGGAACTTCCCATAAAATCCGGAACTACATGCCAACAGGAGAAGCAAAGTTGCAGCATATTTGACATCTATCAAGTAGAATGCGAATTTATCTTATATATCATAAAAATCTTTTACATCTCCTTCCCTTTCCACTATTTGTATTGATTCTTACAATGTCAACAGTGCACACGTGGAGACACAGTAGAATGTGCACCTATGGCATGCTTTACACCATTGTCTTCCTTTCTCTCTTCTTCCTCTTCTTCTCCTTTTTTGTTATTTTATTTTTTTGCCTTTTGGATTGATTCTTACAAGTTCACACTCGCACGTGTGCACACACGCACACACAAAAAGTGTGTCTGTGTGTGTATTGGCGTGGGAAGGGGGTGAGGGTGGGGGGTGGGTGTGGTTGTGTGTGGGTGAGAGAGAGAGGGAGAGGGGGGAAGAGAGAATTAGTTCCAGTCAGCACAAAGCCATATTTGTGGCGACACTATTAGTGACAGCCGACAGCGTGTTCATCAACCTCTTGTCATAGGGGGAGTCGCTGTAAAGTACTTGCAAATTACAAAGTCAGGCAAAAACCATTGTTTCAGAAAGCAGGCTTCACCATCACAACCAACAAAAATGTAAACGTACGTGCTGTAGGATAACTAAGCCCCATGAAAGAAAATAGATGAAGAGTTATGAGCTGAGCTCCTAATAATATAAGACTGTTGTGCAGACCATCCTACAAGGAAAAGGAGCTATTTGACCAGTAACATAAAACTTCTTATCACAGAAAAAATTCCATATCTCAACTTGAGCAGCTCCCACAACAGTCAAAACATTGGTGCTACCGCAAAGATACCAACCACAATGTTAATTTCAATTGAAGAGTGTCGAATATAGAATCACACGCTCGATACATCTTCAACAAATGGTTCGGGAACAAAGTCGATTCAACCACTTAAAAAATTAATCATGAATAAAATCATAAAACAATAATAACAAGAAGAAAACAAAATAAATAAGTTCAGATGCAGGTCAAAGTTCATGCGGACAACAAGATCACACCATGTGTCATAATCATCTCACCATGCTAGCAAACCAAAAGAAGAGAGCAAGGGAAGACATTTTTATAGGAGAAATGCATGATCGAGAAATTTATTATTGTTGTTAGAGTATAATATATCATCTATATCTTGGGCCTCACCTAACAACTTGAGTTTTCAGGTGGCATGGTTTTGACACAGTATCAAAGCCTTCATGACCTTAGTGATTATGAGTTCAAATCTCTCTGCCCTCACATTTAATTGTGAATTAATTATGAATTTCTTGGTTTGTTCATACTTTAGGCCCAAGTGAGCCTAGCAAGTTCATGCTAGGGAGTCAGGTTTTTGCATGAGGGGGCGTGTTGGAGTATAATTTATTATCCATATCATGGGCCTCACCTAACAACATGAGCTTTTGGGAGGAATAGTTTCTTGACAACTATCAACACTTTGGGCCCATCACTGAATGGTGTGAGGTCCAGTTACTTTTGGGATTCTTGGACCTTACATACAAACCAAGGATCTATCATCACAGTAGTTATATTATGGCGCAAAACCTTCAAAAATGACACATTAAAGTAGTGGCACATTAGATAAGTCAGCAACAATTACATCTAGTCTGCGATCAGTCATTCTACGGAATCTTAGCAAAGCTAAAACCCCGCATCCAACCAAACCCAAGTAGGCAGCTGCAAAGTCATAACTTTATAGACATAAAATATTGCAAGCAAATTATCAAAAGAATCACTGAGAACTTTTGCAGAAAACAAGATAGAATATAATGCCCACTACTAATGTTGCACAAACTATTTAGTAAACAAAATCCCAGCTTGCATATAGATTTTGATAAGAGTACAAGGACTAGTCTAACTCAATCATCTCAGAAACCAGCATTGAGAAATTAACAACATCCTAAAGGTGCAGATAAAGGGAATACATTGCCATGAAAGCACGGCCAATACATTCATCAAACCAGAGAGCAAATAGTCTGCAATCAGGCAATCACGAGTACCACTAAAAGCATCTGCGCCCAACAAGCTGTCATACACCTGAATCAAACACCCAGTCACAACTCATTTCAAATTCAACATCCATCATACGAAGCAAAGTTAACAATAGCTTAAGTAAACACACCAATAAATCAGCAAAGCAAATACAGAACTCCCTTAAACCACCTTACAAAGAACAAATCATAATAAGTTTACAATCAATACAGAATTATGGAAAAAAAACACTCTAACAGAAATATCATGCAAACAAGCCAACCCATTTATAGCATGTCTTCAAGTAAAAACAATAAAATTAAAAGGAAAAAGGTTGAAGCAGAATAAACAAAACATAAATTTCGATGTGATGAGAAATTCCTCGAACGAGGGGGAAAGAAAGAGAGAGAAGTGTAGCAAAGAAAAGGAAATAAAAGATGAAAATAAAACAAGCCAATCTCGTAAGACAAAAGGGAAAGATCATGTGGGGGCAAATATTACAATAGCACAAGAACTATGCTTTGTTTGATAACAAGTTTTATACCAAACAAAAAACAACTAATTTATCATTGTCACAGCATAGGGCACGTAAATTTGGAAGCAAAAAGATAGAAAACAAATGCAGCAAATAACGACAAGAAAGAAGAAAAATGTTCATTAGCTACTCCCATATGGTAACTGACAGCCCAGCGGTCTAGAAAGAGGAAGGGAAAAAAAAAACAAGAAAAAAAAAAGACCAGTCAAACATGAAATTGTCTCACATGCAACTGGTCCCAACCAGTGAAGTTAAAGGCGACGCCTAGGCGCGCCTTAGGCGCTAGGCGCTAGGCGCCAGCACCTTGGGGCTTTTTTGCCCCAAGGCGAGGCGAGTTTACCTAGGCGGCATTTAGGCACGCCTAGGCCTCGCCTTTGCATAGGGCGCAAGCGGCGCCTAGGTGCGCTTCCGCCAAAATAGGAATATTTAAAAAAAAAAAAAAAACAGATATATAAACCAAAAGAACACGGCACTATAGACTTTAAAGATATATAGGATAGTCGCCTCTTCTCGGAAACGCAAGCTGCCGTAAAGATGAGTGTAATGAATGGTTGGTTGGTAGAGTGGAAGAAGATGGTGCTGAGGATGATTTTGTGTTTAATGCTTCTGATGGTTTGACATGGGGTGAGGTAGCCACTGTCGTTGGAGTTCACGAGGAAAGATTTAACATGAGACCTAGATCAGTGATAAAAGATTTAGGTGGTTCGAGTTCTAGTACTCAAGTTCAGCATATTTCGGATAGTATAATAGACGATGAGGACGAGGCAGATGATGAAGGCTACGAATCTAACGATGAAGAAGATGATGAAGCTGTACATGTGTTAGATGAGGATGATGATGCTAGCTTTTAGTTATATTTTGATGAGAGTAGAATTTTATTATTTTTACCACTTCGCATTCTTTTGATTGATTATTTTTATTTATTTCATATTTATTTCTTAATTCTATAAGAGATAAGAACTATTGTCTTTTATATTTTTGAACAAATTTTCTTAAACTAATTTAATTATTTACTTTTTGCTTAAATTTTTATTTTTCTTTTATATTTCCTATAAACTTCTTTAATTTATTAAAGGCGCGCCTTACTTCGCTCAGGCACACGCCTGCGCCTTGCGCCTTGCGCCTAGGCTCTAAGAGCCCTTGGCGCCTTGATGCGCCTAAGGCCTTTGAAAACACTGGTCCCAACAAAGCATAAAATTGTCTTTCAAGAAGCAACCAATTGCAACCACGACAGTAACTTGAACTTGAACTTGAAGGCTAATATCATTTTCTTGAAACTAATGAAGTATCAATCTGCAGAAATTTCTTTTCAGATTAATGATTTCATTCTGCCAGCCAAAAGCTAAAAACTTGAAAGCTTTCACCAACAAAATAAAATAAAAATAAACTACAATATATTTGCAGCAGGTTGAGTGGAAAAAGTTAATAACCATTGCCTGGCTTGGTAGCCATGGAACTAATAAACCAATTATACAGCTCTAACTCTAGAATTCTGACTTGAGAAATATGGACACATAACACCGCCTATTGATTAGATATCTAACTAATGTACACCAGTTTACCATTCATTCATTGTCAAAAAAAACTACAAGGCACAATTAAGCCAAAGCCAACAGAAGAAAAAGGAGAAGGCATGGAAAATGCAAAATTTGAAACGGAAAAAAGAGAAAGGCAGGATGACAGAAATGAAATGGCTAAGAACAAAAATATTTGGGAAGTAAAAGAAGTTCAAGGAATTCGTCGATTCAAATAACTTTATGGCTGTCCATGCACACCAATATGCTATCTAAAGGCCAAAAAAAAAAACAAAACTCTCTTCATGCAATATGCAAGGACACAATAACAAGAAACAAAATAGCACAGATAGAGATGAAAGACATCAAACGTAAGCAACAAGCAATGCAAAAGAACAAGCAAAACAAGCAGAATCAAATAAATCAACGAAGGAGACTACCTCAGTAGTAAGGTGGCACAGTAGGGTACATTCCGCCCAGCGGTGCCCTAGGTGCTGGTGATGTTCCTTGATGCTGACTTGGAAATGATGCCGAGGATGAAGACAAGCTGTAATGCCCAGATTCCGGATATCCACTAGAGGGCATTCCCACTGAGCTCGGCGGCAACCTATACAATGAAGAGCCGCCACCAACACTACCACCTGCAGCAGGGGGTGCACCAGCTCCCAATCCAGCACCACCACCGGTCAAAGCACCACTTCCAGCACCAGCTCCACTGCCCAATCCTGCAAATCCAGTGGAACCAGGCCCACCATACCCACTATATGGCCCAACAAAACCAGCGCCAACACCAGCACTAGCATATCCAGCACCACCAGTCAAAGAGCCCGGCCCTTGGGAAGTTAATCCTGCGCCAACGAAGGACGAATTTAGAGGATGATGCCCAGCCATGGGGGGCGGACCCTGCAGCGCACCTGAAAATCCACTGTAGGGTCCAATACCACCGGGCACAGCATAGGGTCCCTGCTGCTGCATCATCCCCATCCCCATACCCATACCCATCCCATCTCCATGGACATTCCCAGCCTGAGCCTGCCCCTGTCCAACATCAACACCAGGCTGTCCAGGCACTCCTGGCTTACCCTTCTTCCCATCAATCGCCAATTTGCAATTCAACTGCCTGCCATCAATCGTCTTCACAGGCTCCACCAATGCCGCTTGTGCCCCTTCCGCAGTCTTATACACAAACAGCGCAAAACCCCTTGATTTCCCAGTCTGCTTGTCAAACCCTAGCGGCCCCTCCTCGATGTCACCGTAAACCGCAAATTGTGCCAGCAGCTTGTCGGCTGGCATGTCATATGGCACATTAGCCACATAAATCTTCCGCATCGCTACATCGGCCGCCGCAGGATTATTGCTATTCGACCCAGAATTCCCCGCCGCGGCCAACTGCGTAACCGTCACGCGGCCATCAATTTTCTTGCTGGGCTCTTTAAGAGCCAACAACGCACCATCAACATGCTTATAGATAACGAAACCATACCCTTTGGATTTGCCGGTGTTCTTGTCGATGATAACGACGGCCTCCTCTAGTTCGCCGTAGGCGGAGAAGAGCATGCGGAGATTCTCGGTTGTGGTCTCCCAGCCGAGCCCCCGGATGAAAAGCTTACGCTGGGTGGTATCGGAGTCGGCGATGGATCGGACGGCCTCAAGAACGTCCGGGTGGCGGACGGCGGCGGTCTGGAGGATATCGAGGAGCTGTTCTGGAGTGAACCGTTCCATGATCTTCCGGACATCTTCGGGGGTTAATCCGTTGGGAGACTCATTGCCGGCCGAGACAATGCCGTTCCCTTCGAGCTTGCGCTTCTTGGTTGGATCCATCTGGGGCAAACCCTAAAGAAGCGAGAACAGTAGTGAAAACGAGAGCGAGAGCGAGAGAGTAGTCGGCTACAATCAGAGTGGTATACATATGTATATATAGCTAAATATCCTTTTTTTATATAGTTTTAATTATTTTATTTTGTCATAACAAATATCTTGTTTGTTTTTTTATCATCATAATTTATCAACTATTTATAATTTAACAAGTCTTTCAAATTATCTAAATTCACGTATAACAGATTTGTTTAAGTTGAAGTTAAATAAGGTTATTATACAGTAATATTTTATCAACGCTTATTGGTTTAAGTGACGTAGAATTCGATTTCTTTCAACTAAAGTCTCTGTTTTGAGTATTGTATATAGAAAAAATGGGCGCTGTGAGAGTTTTGTTCTCTTATGGATCTTTTTCAACTCGGTTCTGAATTAGTAAGGGTTCTATTAGGCATTCAAATATCGAGAATTTCATAAAAAAAAATTTACCAACTTTTGAATTTGAGATATTATTGAATTATAGTTAACACATTAGTTTAAATATATTTATTTGTTGATAATTCATATTTCTAAGTACAATAATTTCTATATCAAGCTCTTCTTAATTTTAACATCATAATATTTTAATGAGATAGCCTAACCCTAAAACAAGAAAGAGAGAATATGATTTTGTGAAAATTAACATTATATTTATATCAAATAACATTACGTGCCTATTTGGTTTATTTGTTCGATATTATTATTGTTGATTGCTATAATTAATTACTAGTAATGATTGCTGATAACTGATTACTGTTTCTTATTGTAGATTGCCGAAAAAAACTAATAAAATGTTTAATTAAGTTTGCACTTACTGTTGTTGGATAATTAAATCAGTAGACATTTGATTTATATTAATGTATCATATTAAAAAATTATTTTTATATTTAATCACTTTTATTTTTAGAATAAATATTCAATAAATAATATTGAGAATTTTCTTACTTAATTTTTAATGTTTTCAAAATTTTATTCATGCTTATTAGATGGTAAAAAAAAATATTTGGGATATTTTTTAAGTGAATATTAATTAAATTTTGAAATGAAAAAATATATTATTTAAGAATTATTGAAAAATAAAAATATTGTGTTTATATAAATATTTATAAAATAGAGTAACAACTAACAATCTTGTGGTAAGGAAAAAAAAATAAAATTGTACAAATGTTCTTTGAAGATAATTTAGTCTTTTTAAATTATTATTAATATTAATAAGTGAAAATAGTTCGAAAAACAGTAAAAAGTAGTCATTAACTATTTTTCAATTAGTTGTTTTTAAAATGTCGTAGAAGAAAATAAGTTGAACCAAACAATATGAAAAAATTAATTAAATATTTATCTCCCTACTTTTTGAAAATGAAGTGCAAATGCACGTCTTAAAAGCTAAACTAAATACTCCTTATATATTCATAAATGCCCTTAACTGCAATCAATTCAAAACCAATGAAAAAATTAATCGAAAACACTTATATCTCTATATTTTGAAAATAAAATACAAATGCACCCCTAAAAGCTAAACAAAACCCCACCCCTATATATTCATTGATGCCCTTAATTGTAATCAATTCAAAATCAAGGGTATTTAACTCAATTAAATGGACCAACGATGCAAGATTTAACTATAGTATATCCATTTGCCTTTTTTGCAATATCAATTCTGGTAACTTTTCATTTTTCGTTAATATTTTGCTTTAATTAGTGTGTGTGTGTGTGTGTGTGGGACAAGCAAGACGCATGATGCACGAGTTTGTGAGATTTTATTATTATTATAATTGGGCTAATATAAAAATAAAATCACTATGTTTTTGTTATATGACAAATTTAGCACATATTTTAAACAATAATAAATTTAACATATTGAATTATTTTATAACAACTCTAATATATTGTGAGTTAACACTAATGGAATCTATTAGTATCCACACATTAGTATACACACACGTAACAAGCCTATGTGTAAATAATTGACCACGTAACGTGCTACGTGTCATTTTAAATAACACCACCATTTGCAAAATAATACCTTCATGTTTTCTTTGCAGTAATTTTTTGCAAGCCCGTATTTGTTTTCTTTCGAGCCCTCTTCTCAACTCTTATTGTTGGGGACATGCCTGTGCTTGTGGGTCTTTTCTTATTCCATGCTATCATTTTTTATTAGAAGCGAGATGTTTGGACGGTAGTGGCTTGCCGCAATTAGTCGATAGGTCTGAATGAGAAGAAGAATTCAAGACTAACTCAGTAACAATTCTTTCTCATATGTTAGAATGTAATTATATTTAACAAGTAATTGATCTGCTCTTAAGAATTAAAGTTTTAAATCCCTATTTTGTTTCGTATTTATTCAATAAATATTCTTACGATTCTTAATAGTGGTATTAGAACAAGTTAGCTTGTTAAATACAATTCAATTACATGTTTGATTGTTATTGATTATTAATATAGTTGATTTATATGTTAATTTTGTGTAATCACAAATTAATTATTAATTCCTCATATTCATTTTAGTTAAAAAAAAAAACCATGGAGCCAACTTGCTGCACTTTGTATATGACAGAAAAGTGCGGCGTGCGTTTGTGAAATCCATATATATTAAAAAAAAAAAGCTAGTCCGGTGATGCCGCGCTTCGGCAATTAATTACCTAGTGGCACCGTCATGGCTTAAAGCCATGATGGTGGCTTTGTAGCCACTGTGAATTTGGTAATTGAATTACCCAATTCCACAGGTGGCTTTTGCCACCAAAAGCCGTGAATTAGGTAATTGAAATTACCCAAGTCACGGCAATGTGTGGCAGCAAGTGTTGCTGTCTGATGCCATTGCTACTCTGCAATTTAATTACGCAATTGGTTGATACACGTATTATGAACACGTATTCGTAATATTGGAAACATTGTCGTGTATTAGAAAGATGTTGGAAAGCTCCACGAGAAGTCCATTATAATTAGAATACTAGAGTTTGGAATTGTTTAGAACTCTAAAACCTAATTTGATTGGGTTAATGATGCGAGACAGAAGAGCAAAAAATAAGATAACCCAATGCCAACATTCAATTGAGCCTTTTAGGGTTTCTGAAATCTACCAAAGAAGAATAACAAGTCTCCTAGAGTTCTATTTACAACAATTTCTAAACTTATCGTCCAAGCAAATTCTATGTAAACTGGAAAGGAAACTTAATTAAACTATTAAGCATTTTCCTAACAAAGAATACTTAATAACCAAGTATTCCAGAATATTCTTAACTAAAACTCCTAAATAGACTAGAACATTATAAAACAAGCAAATAAACTATAGTATCATAATAATTAAAATTACAATATAATTTATAAGACAATAAAGTTTTGCTTTTGGGATGTGTCATACATTATATGACTTCTCTTGAAAGAAACTCACCCTCAAGTTGACAATGAGGAACTGACGTCTTCCATACCATAGCAATAAATACTTCGAGTACACCAAATTTCTCAGTTTTTGGGGCCTTTTGTTTTGCACATTAATCTAAGGTAGAATAATAACCCGATCCAAAAAAGATATCAAATTAGGACTAATTTTCTCAGCCCCAATAAAATCAACGTAACTCGCTAATATAGATAGAAAATTTATAAAATTAATATGATATTGGGACTTGAGGGTAATATGCCCATTAACTGTTTCTGATATTGTAACTTTCTCTTCAGTTGTCTTCTTATTTGCTCTTAAGAATTTAACATCATCAATCAAAAGGTGATCAACCACTTGTGATTGTTCCCATTGATCCACTTGTTCCTGATCCATCGATGTGCAGTTAAGATTTAATTTTGGAGTCATTGGTTCTTTAATACCCAAATCAACATGATTTATATTTGAAGACTAAACAGATATATTATCATCTAAATCAATGTTTGGTAAGAAATAAGTATTGAATCTCCTTTCAGCTTGACATAAAATCTCATCAAATTTGTTATCACCGTAAAATTCAATCACTAATAAATTCTTCATATTTACCTGTGATCGAATTTTCAGCTTACCAAATCTCAATCGATAATATTGTGTATCGTTCCACCAATCAACTGCACCATCTTGGAATTTAAATATGCAAGAGTCATTTTCTCCTCCTCATAGTATCATTATATTCGAAATAGGCATCAAATTCTGCTAACCATCTCACAAAATCTTTAATAAAGAAATATTTATCGAAGAAAGAAATATCTTCAAATTAGGAATACGTCTACGAACAAATTGATTGCGAATAACACCTCTAGTACAAGATTTCCTGTTTAGAATAAAGTTTGAATAAATTATACAAGGGTTTGATTTTGCAAATGATGGCGTTGTTCAATCTTTGTGGAAAGTAGGAAGGCATTGGGTTGGTGTGAGAGGAAGAGAGTGTAGCGGAAAGAGCGAGAGAAGAGAAAAAAAATCCAAAATTTTGAAATATTATTTATTTTTTTAATTAATTTAAATTAAAATGACACGTGGTTAATTATTTACACGTCGATGTGCCATGTGTGCATACTAATGGATTCTATTAACATCAATTAACAGCGTGCTAAATTTGTTAAAAAGTAATTTAATTATGCTAGAATTGTTACTTTTTAAATGATATGCTTGATTTGTTATATGACGCAAAGATGATAATTTTTTTGAATATTAATCCTTTTTTTGAATTTTAAGAGATGGTCAAAATTCATATTATAGAGAGTGGGCTTAGTGGTTACAAAGTTAATTCTTGATGTAATCCATCTCGAGTTCAAATCCTACTGGATACAGTTAAAATTCTTTGTAGATAGGTGACATATAAGTCATACCGTAAATCGTTGTGGCCTATAGGTACTCTTTGACCCTCAGATAGGACGCCACTCGTGCCCCAGAGGAGGGATTTGGAAAAGGTGGGGTTTGAATTCCCCACCTTCTTCTGGCATAGTGTTAATGAACAAGTCTAACCAGTCAATTCCAAAGTTTCGAATTTATGATATTTTGTTAGATAGTACTAATATGAATTTAGTTTGATACTACTAAGATGAAATTTAATATTTTTACTATTTCAAATAATATAGCAATAATATAATTATATATGGAAATTAATATTCACCTTAGTGTGAAAAACTTATAAGAGAATCAAAATTTCAATATTCTTCAGTCATGTATTTTAGATTATCTATTTAATCAGAAGTTAATTTGTGTATTATTTCATTTATTGTCTTTTTAAGTTGTAATAATTCTTCATAAATAATGATTTTTCACAATAAAAATATCATAACAATCAAACTAAAAAATATCTTTAAAATAAGAATCAAGTAGTTATAAGTTTTTTTTCCCCATATTGTATGTAACAAAACTCTTCCTTTTTAGAAAAAGAGTATTAAATGGGTGTATAAAATAGAGACATAATTTAGATTTGAGAGAGATAGAGAATCCACAAAAGAATCTATTATCATAAATAACAAAATAAAGAAAAAAAAAACAAAAAGAAAGAGTCAATGGAAAAAGTTAAAATTTAGAGGTAAAAAAAGACTTACGTTATAACATTTTTTTTATTATGCTACAACTATCTCAATGTTATCAACAAAGAAATAGATTAAGAAAAATTTGAGTAAGCTTCTACTTATTTTTTTAACTCGAAAATTAAATATTTTTTGTACTTATATAGGTGAAAATTAATATGTGCTGAAATTGTTAGCAGTTTTCCATTTTCTACAAAAATTTAAAAGGGGTAGTTATTTTCCTTTATGAGGAAAACATTAAAAGAGAATTAAATTTTTTTTTCTTTTATTTCCTTTAATTTGAGAAACTACAACATGTCAGAAAAAAAAAAGCCAAAGCTTTCTTTTAGATTCACCTCTATATAGTTACATAAATATATATACTAGTACTAGAACTTTGATGTGTGAGTTTAATTATATTTGTTGATAAATTCATTTTACTTGTATATAATTTAAAAATAAACGAACATTTAATTTATTTTAAGATTCTTTTTAATTTTTTGAGGAAAAATGAAAACTTTTATTCTCTTTATGAAAATAAAAAAGGAGGATTTGCAAATATACTTTCTTTTTCTTTCTGTTTTGAGGAAATTTGAGAGTAATTATTTTTTCCTTTTTTTAAAAGGTGAATTTGAAATTTTGTTTCTTTTTTGAAAAAAAAAAAGATTTGAGAGTAGTTTTTTATTCTATTTTGTCTTTTATTTTCTTTTATTAGAAAATTTTGTACTTGTAAAGGTATAATTATAGTCAAAATATGATTATTCTATAAATTAATAGAATCTTGATTTCAATAGAATTCAATTTTCTTTGGTAAGGATCATTTATCAAACTATAACTACATAGCGTGAAACCAACCCTCAAGTCATGGATTGACAAATTCTGTTAACGACCCATTAACGGTCCATAAGGAGGCCTCATTAATAACCCATCATGAGGACCCAAGTCAAGGATTGGTTAGGTGAGCCATCTTGAGCTCCCAACCTAGTGACCTCCATGTTACCACCCACGAGCAGAGGCTGACAGGTGCTGTTAACCATGAATACCATCACTAGAACTAAGCAACAATCATTTTAATCGTTAAACTACCGTAAGCACCAACTCATATATAAGGAACAAACATGCAAGGATTTAGAATGATATTACACATTCAAATATGTAAACATATAGCCATCCAGTCCCTTGCTCTTTTGTTAACCCTATTCTTTCCTTTCTCACTGAAGCATATACAGACACACATAAGTACCAGCACAGAGGATGACTATTTCTTAAAAGGCCTTGGCCTTTTAAGGCCACTGAGGGAATCATCAAAGCCCTCTTTGCCTTATCATGCTGTCACTAGATTGAGCATTGGAATGCTTACATTAGGGATCCACCTTGACCCAAGCCATCTTTTATTTTGCAAGTCCATTGGAATGGCTCAAAATGATAGTTGTGCTTTTAGCCAAAAACACAATTAATTGATGTCGTCTATGGGAATGAGAATTTGTGTTCCCCTCCTATTTTTCTTCATTTTTGGTGAGTACCTTTGCTAGAAAATCATAACAAGATTTGAGAGCTCACCACCCTTAAGTGATTAGCCTTGATGGGCTTACCAATGCTATCATGTTCTTTTCTCCTACATAGACACCATAGAATGCGTCCAATACGACCCGTCATCTCTAACTGAAGGACATACATATGTTTCTTTCTTTTTTGCCCCAACTTCAACTACCCACTAGTCTGATGCTTGGGCTGGGGGAGCCTTCACAAATAGTAGCACCAAGGTAACTTTGTCGAGTGACTAGCCAACTTGAAAAGCGGGATGTGTGTCAAATGCACTAAATGAAATTACTCTAAATCACTTAATTAACAAGTTTACAATTAGGGTGAGTAGAGGTCAAACCCACAGAGATTGATTTCTAATTAATCAATTAATTTATATTCTTCATCCTATTAAATAGATGCAAATATAAATAAAAGAGAAAAGGGGAAATGAATTCAATTTTAATTACTAATAAAAGTGAAATAGAAAAATTAATAACAAGTAAAATCAATTGGTGAACACACCTTCGGAAATAAGGATATTTATACCATTAGATTCACACATCGATCATTGACACTAAAGATCATCAATTCTTTAATTGAATATTCAGCTTAGAATAATGGCAAGCTCTATTATTCTAAATCTTTCTTTAATTTATTGTTAATGGAGACAAGTTCTTCAATTAATCTCTTATCAATTAAACTACCTAGGATAAGGTCCTTAGATATAATTTATCGATAACATTAAGATAATAAAGATAGTTAAATTTGAATAACAAATTCACAAGCTGATTTGTTTAATTTAGACCATGTTCTCCATATAAATCCACAAAACCTTGACCATAATTATCAATTTTTATTCGCTACTTAGCATTGGAATCATTAAGTAATTATGATATTGAGTCTTAAACTAGCATTAGATCATAAAGCATAATTATTTAGTGTGCACTTTAGCAATCAAACAATAAAATCATCAGCAATTATAATAGAAGAACATGAGAATTCAAAATGAAGAATCAAATTAGATATAAAAACCAATAAGTCTCACAATGCTTCCACCAATGGGTTCAATCCTTAAAATCGAAATTTAAAGACATTAACCTTGCATATTGTAAGAGAGTGCACAAGAAGAATAGAAATGAGAGGCTGCCAACCCCTTCTAAATGACATAGCATGTCTATTTATAGCCCTAAAAAACAACAAATTTATGCAAACTAGGGTTGGAGACTTCCTCTTTAAGATTGGAGAACAACTCCCAACCAAACTATGAAAACTTGACAGCTATCTGAGTTGAATTAAAAATATCAATTGAAAGCCCAATTTTGTTTGGATTTCCACAAATATGCTCATTCTAGAAAGCTCAACATCTCTACTTGAATTTTAATGAAGGCCTCAAATTAATCCAGCAACTTTTAGAGGGTAAAATTTTGGAAATACCCTTCAGTGGTCAAATTTCCTCAAATTTACTTGTTTAAGCTTCTAAGTTGCTCCAATCCATTCAATCTTCTCCTAAAACATAAAATAAGCTTCAATAAACAAATTTAGGATCAAAAGACACTAAAAAGATTAAATATAAGAGCACAAATTTAATGTATATAACATACTTATCAAGTTCCCTCACACTTTAACTTTTACTAGTCCTCGAGCAAAAAAAAAAAAAAAAAACAGATCCTAACTCACTTTCGTAGGAATCATGATTACATTTAGCATATGCAATATGCCTTTAAATACCTAGGTCACCCTTAGTGGACGAGTTGTGTCTCGTGACGATTTCCAGAAGATATATCCACAAAATCTTTCATGAGTGCAATACACACAACACACAAAATAAGAGAAAATACTCTTTAGTAATCAAGCTCATAACAACCATCAAACATGAATCTTAACTTAAAACCCAACAATACCAAATAAGAAAGCAAATCATGCACCAACTATTACTCATATATCCACGCATACTTCTAAATAAGCTTATGCAAATCCATAATCAACATAATTGCAACAAGCAATATTTAACAAGCAATTACTCCTTATCTTATCATAGCACTGACAAGAAACTTGAGATTTTCTCCTCTTTATTTTCTTTGATTTAGAGGCTCAAATACTTTTTTCTCTAAACACTCGCTTTTTGACGCGAATACTAACAATTGTAAAGCTAGTACCCAGTCACTTCAAAAGTTAGAAACTTAGAGTGGTTTGCATACTCATATTTCAAGTCACCTTTTAATGTGAAGATCAATATTTGCGATGCAGGCCCCCCAGTTACTAAGTAACTTCAAAACATTGGAGTAGATTACTTTACAAAACTTTCAGCCACTTTCTTATTCCTTATTCTTTTTTCTTGCTTTTTTTAATTCTTTTTTCTTTTGCTTTTTTTTTTTTGTCTTTTAAACATTTAAGGAGTAATTACAAGTTAAACCTCACATGGGCAGCCATGCCAAATCATAAACTTACACAAACATCTCTAGAGAGCATACACTTCAATACTCGTAGTAGCCAAAACACTCTCAACTCACTTCATAAGATCTTGTAAAATGCTAAATCAATCATCAAGTAAGAAAGATGTCATTCACTTGCATTACTATGCTAAATTTTTTTGTTTTGTTTTAAAAATCAAGACAAATAACGAAACAAAATCGAACAAAACACATTTATCCTTCCCCCAAACTTAAACCTAACATTGTCCCCGATGTAAGAAGTAAATGTAAAGAAGAACAATGAAAACAAAAACACAAAATCACATATGAAAACAAAATAGAGATGAAAGGGAAGAAAAAAGGAAATTTGGTTCTTGGGTTGCGTCCCTAGTAGCACATTTGTTTAATGTCGTTAGCCCACTCCAAAGCACGTCATGAGGCAAAAAGTGGATCTTCCAAATCCATCTCCTCTATCGTCCACACTTTGAACCCTTCATAATAAGGTTTTAACATATGACCATTCACTTTGAACACCTTATTTGTCTCTATACTTTAAATATCAATTGCACTATAAGGAAAGACATTAGTAACAAAAAAATGACCAATCCAAAAAAAGCACGACTTACTTGGAAACAACTTCAGTCTTGAATGGCAGAGAAGAACTTTTTCACCAACAACAAAATTCTTCTTAGAGATCATCTTATCATAAGCGATTTTTGTCATTTCCCTGTAAATCCTAGAATTCTCATAGGCATCATTGCGAATTTTCTCAAGCTCTTGCAACTACAATTTCCTATGTTCACTGCTTCATCTATCTTTATATTGCATTGCTTGATAGCCCAATATGCTTTGTGCTCTTCTTCAAATGAGAAAATGACATGGCTTACCAAAAACTAACCAATAGGGTGATGTGCCAATAGGTATTGCGTAAGTTGTACAATAGGCCCAGAGTGTATCTCCAAGGCACGTGCTCCAATCCTTTTTATTTGGATTCACTAACTTCTCAAGAATACTCTTAATTTCCCGATTGGACACCTCATCTTGTCCACTAGTTTGTGGATGATATGCAGTTGACACCTTATGGATTACATGTTTTTTTTTCAATGAAGTCTCCACCGTTTGGTTACAAAAATGAGTACCTCTATCACTAATCAAAGCCCTTGGTGTTCCACACCTAACAAAAATGTGAGATTTAACCAAATTTACAACAACTTTAGAATCGTTAGTCTTGGTGGCTTTAGCCTCCACTCGTTTGGAAACATAATCAACCGTAAGAGGAAATACACATTACCAAAAGAAGAAGGGAAAGGTCCCATAAAATTAGCATAGGGGTTTGTGGCATTTGATCTCTATAACATAAGTTACATGCTCTTTGAAAATGTTCACAAGCCTTGTAGAACATGTAGGAATCACGAAAGATTGATGGCCAAAAAAAACCACTCTCAAGCACCTTTTTTGTTGTTCTTTTTAATCCAAAGTGTCCTCCATAAGCATAAGAATGACAAAAGGTAAAAATAGAATAGAACTCAATTTTGGGTACACACCTTTTTATCACCTGATCCGAGCAATGCTTCCACAAGTATGACTCATCTCATACATAATATTTCACATCACTCTTGATCATCTTCTTTTAAGAGCCTTTGTTAAGTCATTTGGCAATGTCCTTGTGACCAACTAATTGACAATATCTGCATACCAAGGGGCATTTATCTCAATTGCAAGTGATTGTTCATCTAGAAAGAGTTCTTGTAAACGCAATGCATCCTCTCTTTTAACCAATCAGCTTAGCTGATCCTCAACTAGGTTCTCCATGACTTTATTGTCTTTGATCTCCAAATTGAATTCTTAAAGTGGAAGAATCCATCGAATCAACCTTGGCTTGGCATCTTTCTTTGAAAACAAGTACCTCAAAGCCGCATAATCAGAACAAACAATCACCTTAGAACCAAGTAAATATGGGCAAAATTTTTCTAAAATAAACACAACAATTAAAAGTTCTTAGTGGTGGAGTAGTTGAATTGAGCAATGTTCAAGGGTGAATAGAGGTGAAGATCAACATTTGTGATGTAAACCCTCAGTTACTAAGTAACTTAAAACATTGGAGTAAATTACTTTAACAAACTTTTGGCCTCTTTTTTATTCTTTTGTTCTTTTTTTTTTTCGTTTCTTGTTCTCTAAACATTAAGCATTTAAGGAGTAATCACAAGTTAACATCACATGGGCAACATGCCAAATCATAAACTTACACAAACATCTCTAAACAGCATACACTTTAACACTCTAAACTCACTCCATAATATCCTATCAAATGCTGAGTCAATTATCTAGTAAGAAAGATATCATTCACTTGCATTACTATGGTAATTATTTTTTTTTAAAAAAAAGACAAAAAACAGAAAAAAAATCAAACAAAGCACACAAAACACACTTAACCCTCGCCCAAATTTAAACCTAACATTGTCTCCAATGTAAGAAGCAAATGTTAAGAAAAAAAAAAAGAAAACAAAAAAACAAAATCACATATGAAAACAAAAATAAAGATAATAGGGAAGAGAAAAGAAAATCTGAATATTGGGTTGCCTCCCAAGTAGTGCATTTGTTTGAGGTCATTAACCTAACTCCAAAGCATGTTATGATGCATAAATAGGGTCTTCCAAATCCATTTCTTCTATTATACACACTTCGTTAAGCTCTAACAACTTCAATTTCCCTTGTTCACCCACTTCATCCAACTCATCTTTCCTATTAAAATCAAAAACTTGTTGTGGTGAAGAATCAAGAATATTAACAGAAAAAATAGAATGCATATCACCAAGATATCTCATATCCTCCAAGACGTTGAATCGAACAATTTCATTGTCAAGCTCTATTGTGAGTGTGCCCTCATAAAAATCTATTTTTGTCTTTGAAGTCTTCAAGAAAGGTTTCCCTAACAAGATAGGGGCAGCATTGTGGAGGTTCTCATCTTCCATGTTAAAAATGTAAAAATCTACTGGGAACACTAACTCATTAACCTGTAAAACAACATCTTCAACAATTCCTTCAGGATATGCATTAGATCGATCAGTAAGTTGTATAATCACACCGGCTTCTTTTAAAGGGCTAAAATTTAAAGAAGCATAAATAAAGCATGACATAACATTAATTGATGCTCCTAAATCTAGCATTACTCTTTCAAACCTATTGTTGCCTACTATACAAGGGATAGTGAATGTACCAGGCTCTTTGTATTTAGGGAGAAGTTTTCTTTGAATAATAGCTGAAACATTCTCCCCCACACTTACTTTTTTGTCACATTTGAGCTTCTTTTTATTGTTGCACAACTCCTTAAAAAACTTTGCATATCGAGGCACTGGTTTGATTGTATCGAGGAGGGGTATGTTTACCTCTACCTTTCAAAATATCTCCAAAATCTCTTTTTCTTGCTCCTTTTTTAAGATTTTGCAAACCTACTTAGGAAGGGAGGTAAGGTAACATTGAAAGAATTAGAAGATTGAGAATTTACTTTAAGTCTTAATGTTTGGACTTTTGTATATATTGTTTCATCCTTCATGGTCTCCTATTTTGCTATGGGAGGTGCCTTTGTTGGTGTATGGACTTCCTTCCCACTCCTCAAAGTTATGGTATCTGCCCTTTCTTTTGGATTTACCATGGTTTGAGAAGGTAGTTTGTCTAATCCTTGAGCCTTTAATCTACTCACAGTTATAGCATTTTGACTCATTTGAATCTCTAAATTTTGAACACTTGCCCTTGTTTCTTGTTGCAATTGTTTGATGTTATTAGCAAGAACCTTAACGATATCTTCAAGAGACATACCTGATTTTTGGGGCGCATTTTATCTAGCTTGAAAAGGTGGTGGCATTTGTTGAAATTGGGGCTAGGCGTACTGTGAACTGCTTGTTGATTCCCATAACTGAAATTAGGATGATCTCTTTATCTGGGATTGTGGGTGTTAAAGAAAAGGATCATACTTGCATTGTGGTTGGCCTTGGAATCCTCCCATAGCATTGGCTTGCTGTATTGGATCATCTTGAATTGTTGGACACAAATCAGTTGGATGCCCTTGATTTGAGCAAATGCCACTAGCTTAGACTTGTTGAATGTTTCCTACAGCAATTTGATGCACAAGAGAAGTCAAATTAGAAATTTGTTGTTCAAGAGAAAAAATACTTATCTCATTAACACTCTTAAATGGTTGATTATACCAAGCACTGAATTTTTGGGAATTCGTAGCCATATTTGCTATCAAATTCCTTGCAGTTTTTAGAGTTTTGTCCACAAATGCTCCTTTACTTGCAGCATCAATCATACTTCTATATGTGAAAAGAAGTCCTTCATAAAAGTATTGGATTAGAAGTTGATCATTGATTTGATGATGGAGGCAGTTTGCAAAAAGCTTCTTAAAAATTTCCCAATATTCATATAGGGACTCTCCATTGTTTCTATGAATGCCACAGATCTCCTTTCGAATTGTAGCTATTCTAGCAGCTAGAAAGTATTTCTCTAAGAATAGCCTCTTCATGTCATTCTATTTGGTAACGAATCCCGTAGGTAAGTAATAGGGCCAATCTTTTGTTAGATCTGCCAAAGAGAATAAGAAAGCCCTCAACTTAATTTGTTCTTTAGATATCTCAACAGGTTTCAAGCTTGAACAAACTTTATGGAATTCTTTTAGACACTTATGTGGATCTTGATTTGTGAGGCCACAAAAAGTTTGCAAAAGATGTATTAGACCGATTTTAACTCAAAAGCAACATCAACATTAGGATAAGCTATGCAAAGAGTTTGATGGTTTAGATCAGGAGCCGCCAACTCTTTTAAAGTTCAATTGTTGTTGATGTTTGCAGCCATGATTTTTGACTCAATGTCAATTAAAGAGCTTGATTATGCAAGGTTGGATGTGAGTTCAAGTCTCGATGGAGGTGGAAAAACCATATGCTTACTGGCTTCAATGTAATCTCTTATCTGACAAAGCTTTTGGTCAGATTTTTCATTTGACATACAAGCCTGCAACGTAAGTTATATAGGACTAAAACCACAAGAAAATAGATTAATCAAACAATTAATCCTCGGCAACGGCACAAAAATTAGATGTGTGTCATATACACTAAAAGAAATTACTCTAAATCGCTTAATTAACAAGTTTACAATTAGGGTGAGTAGAGGTTGAACCCACAAAGATTGATTTCCAATTAATCAATTTATTTATGATCTTAGTCCTATTAAATCAATAGAAATATAAACAAAAGAGAAAACGGGGGATGAATTCAGACTTAAAATAAACAATTATAAATAAAAACAAAAAAAATAACAAAACGAAAGCAACAAATTAATAACAAGTAAAATCGATAGAACACACCTTCAGAAATAAGGATATTTACACCATTGGATTCACACATCAATCATTGACACTAAAGATCATCAATTCTTTAATTGAATATTCAGTCTAAAATAATGACATGCTTTATTATTCTAAATTTTTTTTTAGTTTGTTGTTAATTGAGACAAACTTTTTAATTAATTTCTTATCAATTAAACTACCTAAGACAAGCTCTCTCTATATATAATTTATTGATAGCATTAAGATTAAGTTTTAAACTAGCATTAGATCATAAAGCACAATCATCTAGCGTGCACCCTACCAATCAAACTATATAACCATGAGCAATTATAATGAAAGAACATCAGAATTCTAAATAAAAAATCAAATTAGATATAAAAACCAATAAGTCTCACAATAAGAGAGTGCACAAGAAGAAGAGAAAAGAGAGGTTGCCAACCCCTTCTAAACAACATAACATGTCTATTTCTAGCCCTAAAGAACAGCAAATTCGTGCAAACTAGGGGTTGGAGACTTAATCTTTCAGATTAGAGAACAACTCCCAACCAAACTAGGAAAACTTGATAGCTTTATGAGTTGAATAGATAACATCAATTGGAAGCCCAATTTTATTCAGATTTTTATAAATAAGCCTATTTCGGAAAGCTCAATATGTCTACTTTAATTCTCATGAAGGCCTCAAATCCATTCAGCAATGTTTAGAGGGTAAAGTTCCCGAAATACCTTTCAGTAGTCAGATTTCCTCAAAATTGCTCCTTTAAGCTTCTAAGTTGCTCCAATCCATTGAAGCTTCTCCTAAAACATAAAATAAACTCCAATAAGCATATTTATAGTGAAAAAAACGTTAAATATAAAAGACAAATATAATGCATATAACATATTTATCACTTTGTATGCAACTTTTGACAGCTTCTTTGTGTCCAAGGCACACTAGCAACACCCAAGCTAAAAGATACCATGATGGGCCTAGATGTCTAGCGTTGAGACACTGTCATTACGAGAGATGTGAGGACTTAACGACCTGCTACCACTCTCAGGGTCAAGGGCCTTAAACATACGATGGCCCCTCCAGCAGGAAGGAGCTAGAGAAAGAACACAACAACCTCACCTGCGACGAGCCAAAATACCTTCAAACCATATAGGCAAGAGATCTTGCAGACCTTGTTACACACAGGATGATGGTTCTTCATGGATCCGTCTAATAAGCATCGTCACAGGCAATTTGTGTTGAGAGGCTCCACTAGCTCAGAAGGAAGTTGAACACAGTCCAAAGGGAACGAAGTAGTAGAATTTGGGCATAGACATGATTTTGTGACAAGGACCAATTTTCACAACAATTGAAAGACATAAAAGCCCATCTAACAACCCTGCAAGGGTGAAAACAGACTCATCCTAAGGAGTCTCAGGGGAGTTGTGTCAGGAAAGTCTAGAGTTGCCACTATCTAAGAGATCCAAGAAGCCCTGATGGAGGAAAGGTTCAAGTTTCATAATTAAAGGCCTATGATACTACTCAATACATGAATGAGTATTAAAGTCACTTCAATACCCTTATTTCCTTGCATGCAGCCTTAGATGTCACGACAAGCAAAGACAAAGAGCTGCTTAAAGGTAGTACTTTTCTCTTCCGGCTTACTCCATCAAAAGCTTTGAGTAGTTTGGTGAACAGTTTTTCATAGGGTTTGCCATGAGCAAAAGGTAGAAGAAGAATTTGACTGCCCTCATCACCATCAGTAAGAAAGCTAAGGAAGAATCTTTCAGAAACTATATTACCAAACTCAACACTGCCATGTTAAATATTGAAAAAGAAAGAAGAAAATAGGGCCTAATTTTTAAAGAAGGAAAAGCAAAGCCTATTTTTGTTAAATCATCACAAGAGTTGAGTAAATGTCTCACCTGTCAATACAAGGGTTATTTGTTACATGTTATATGTGTTTTAAAAGTGTTTATACACTTGATTTTTTTATTTATTTGGTGTTTTCTTGATGTTGTGAGCTTGATTATGTGTATATATATGTATGTGTTTATATGTTTGATTTGCATAGTTAAGATGTGTTAAAGGATGTTTAAATGAGAGAGGAAGGGAGTGGACAAGATGGTTTTATAATAGGAATGATTATTTATAACAAATAAACTTGATGTTATGAATATACAAGTGTTTGATTTATGGTTATGCTTAGTATGTTTGATTAAAACTTAAAAAATATTGATGGTTGATTAGTTGGAAGGGGCTGGCCTAGGTGAAATCTTATTTAGGGAGGTTAATTTGCATGTTAAATACCAAAAGCAAGTGTTTGACCTAAATAAAAAGGGGGTTGCAATGGTTAGATCTAAGAATATAATGTCAAAACATGTGTTTAATCACTAAACATAGGTGATTAAGCCAAGAGAGGGGGCTGTTTTGTTCTAATCAAGGATTAGGAGTGTTAATTGGTTGCTAATCTATGTCTTAATGTGCAGGAAAGGAGAAAAATGGGCTACCTTAGTTAATCATTATTTTAATAGGTTAATTAAATTTGCAAGAACTACTTTAGGCTTATAAATCAAGGAGAAAGGAGTTGCCAATGTTAAAGTGTGCCTTGTTGTTTAGCAAACATGGAGGGCAAAGGGTCACATCTTACGCTAATGATTGTATGTTACTGTCTTCTTTTCGATGATCTGCTTGAGATTCTTATTTGCTATTTCAGCAACCTTATTCATCTTTGGTCTGCAGGGGATTGAATTATGATGCCTGATTTTGAACTGTTGACAAAGTTCTACCATCATTTTATTGTTCAAGTTGATATCATTATCCGTTATTAAGCACTTTAGAACACCATATCAGCAGATAATGTCCTTTTAAATGAATTTGATAACAACGTTCTAGGTAACATTGGCATACGAGGCTACTTCAATAAAGCAATTGATTGCCATTGTGATGAATCAATGTGTATTAATTGCTTTTCATGTAATAAAACTGGTTACATCCATGCCCCATATGGAGGGCGGTTAGGATGCCATTATTGTATGCAATAGAATCAGCACTGCATGTAATTTGTCTGCGTGCATTTGGCACTTATGAGTAGGGCTGCAAATGAGCCGAGCTGAGCCGAGCTTGGCCAGGCTCGAGCTCGGCTCGTTAAGGAGTTCTTCAGGCTCGAGCTCGGCTCGAGCTCGGTTCGAGCTTTGGAGGTGGAGGCTCGAGCTCGGCTCGTCAGAATATTACTGAAGCTCGGGCTCGGCTCGAGCTCGGCTCGATTTGTATTTTTTTTTTTTTAATTTAAGCTTTATATATATATATATATATGCTTTTTCCATTTGATTTATTTTATTTATTTGTTATATATGTTATTTCTACTTTATATAAAAATAGAAAATTTATATAAAAATATATAAAAAATAAAAAAATAAAAAAATAAAAAAATCAAAATTACTTTTTTTATATAATTTTATATAAAAAAGGGAAATATATATATGTAAAAAATGGATATGTGGATAAAAGCCAATTATTCATTCAATTGCTATTTGATTGATTGAATTTCTAATTGTATAACTAGCCACATTATGATCATCAATCAATTTACTTAATTGTATTTAAATTTTCTCTAATTTAAAAAATTTATATTCTTTTGCAAAGAAAAAATAAATATGCAAGTTTATTTTAATTAAGAAAAAATTCAAATAAAAAAAAGAGACAGGAGGAAATAATGGAGGGTGAGAGCATTTGAAAATAAATAAAAAATTAATCTTAATTTTATTAGTATTTATATTAAAAGTTAAATGATACAATTAAGTATTATTAATATATTAAATGAGCCCACAATGATACATATTAAACGAGCTCTTAATGATACATTTATCGAACTGTTCACGAGCCTGTACCGAGCCGAGCCTGCTATTGTTCAGGCTCGGCTCGTTTATTAAACGAGCTTTGATTTTAGGCTCGTGTATCGCTCATTTAGTAAATAAACGAGCCCGAGCCGAGCTTTTACCGAGCCGAGCCACCGAGCTTTTAACGAACGTATCGGCTCGTTTGCAGCCCTACTTATGAGAACTAATCGAGAAGTATTAGGGAATATCGATGTCCCAATACAAGTGGGACCATATACCTTTAACATAACGTTCCAGGTTATGGATATCAATCCTTCATGTAATTGACTTTTGGGATGACCATGGATCCATATGGCAAGATCATAGTATCGTCTTTGCATCAAAAACTAAAATTTATCATTAGAAACAAGCTAATTGAAAAGACTGTAGAGGTTGACCTATTAGTTACTAAGCTGACAGCTTCCTTGTATGTGGAAGAAGCAAAGGAGGCTCTAGAATGTTCTTTTAGGTCTTTGGAAGTAGCAAATGCAACCAAAGGATTGTTGCTGCCTCTAGCTCTTGTTATAGACGCTGGAAAATTCTGCCTTCAACAACCTCTCGGCAAATCAAATACCATTTTACCATGGGATTCGCCAACAAATTTAGGAAGGTTTGGGCTTGGTTATAAGCCCACCATAGAAGAGAAAAAAAGCCTCCTCAGGTTTGAAAGTAAAGAAAAATACCAATTTGAGAGGTCAAAATTTTGAATTTAGGAAGGATGTGGTTTGCCTTATTACTCAAAATTTTCAAAGTGTAGAATTTGAAAATCAAATAAAAAATGAGAAAGATGGCCCACGCATTCCAAATCTAATCAAATTGATAAGTCAAATGATTGATGATAATAGGGCATTTACCTCGAAGTATGCTATCCTCATTCAAACACCTACTCCAGGATTATCACTAGATAATTAGAAGGCTTGGGAATTACCAATACCCTCAAACGTTATCACAAAGTAATGTAGCCATAAGATTCCAAATGGCTTATGTCTATAGTATTAGAAGTCATTATCATGCTTAAGGGTTTCGTTCATCTTTGTTATTTTGAATAATAAAATGAGTTGCATGGTTTGGAAATCATTTGATTGTTGGATGGAGAATTGACGTTCGTCAAGAAAGAGGCAAAGGAGAGAGAGGATTTTAACCTTTCTTTTTTGTTGTCCATTTGTTGCTTTATTTTTAACCTCTATTTTACAAATTTTCTACTTTTAATCTCATATTACTCTATCTATTGCTTTACTCTTAAAATCCATTTTACCGCAGGATCATTGAATGCAGTCACAGTGACACTCATAATATCTTTGCGAAGCCAGATTTTGAGCAGTTGGTGGATAACATGAACTTGAAAGAAATCGAAAAAGAAGATGATGTTCCATTAGATATTTTAAAAGAGATTGAATATGAAGAAAGAATCCATGTGTTGGACGCAGAACCTATTGAAAGTATTAAATTGGGAATTGAGGAGGATAAGTGAGAAGTAAGAATTAGTGGTAGATTAACAAAACACATGAGGGAAGGATTGATTCAACTATTGCAAGAGTATGCCAATGCATTTGCTTGGTCATACAAGATATGCTAGGGCTAAATATTGGTATAGTAGTACACAAGCTGCATTAAAGCCAAAATGTAAGTTGGTGAAACAGAAATTAAGAAGAATGAAATTATAAGTACTTTTAAAAATCAAAGAAGAAGTTAAAAAGCAGTTTGACGTTGGTTTTCTACAAGTGGCCAAATATCCAGAATGAGTTGCTAAAATTGTACCTATACCAAAAAAATATGGAAAGGTACGAATGTGCGTCAATTATTGTAATCTCAATCGAGCTAGCCCGAAACACAATTTTTTGTTGCCAAACATTGATATTTTCATAAAGAACACTGCAAGACATTCGATGTTCTAATTCATGGATGGATTTTTTGGTATAATCAAATAAAGATGGCTCTTGAAGACATAAAAAAGACAACATTTGTAATGTTTTGGGGAACCTTCTATTACAAGGTGATGCCTTTCTGCCTAAAAAATGCAGGAGCTGCCTATCAAAGAGTAGTGGTCATGTTGTTTCATGACATGATGCATAAGGAGATTGAGGTATATGTTGATGACATGACTGCCAAATCTTGCAAAGATAAAGATCATTTGGCAGTATTGAAACACTTATTTGATCGATTGAGAAAGTTTCAACTCAAACTTAATCCAGCCAAATGCACTTTTGGAGTCACATCAGAGAAATTATTAGGCTTCATCATAAGCGAGAAAGGGATTGAGGTTCATTCTGAAGAAAATTTGTGCAATCCAAGAAACGTCTCCATTGAACACACCAAAAGAAGTTAGAATCTTTATTGGAAAATTAAATTACATCGCGAGGTTTATTTCACAAGTAACTGCTACATGCAAATTGATCTTCAAACTTTTACGAAAAAATGACCTAGGGAAATGGGATGAAAAATTTCAAGAAGCATTTGTGAAATCAAGTACCACTTGTCTAAACCTCAGGTATTAGTCCCACCTTAACGGTAGCTTAACATACAGTGTTTACTATTACTGCACTTAATAGTCATATGTTTTTTTATTTTTTTGTCTTAAAAACCGTTGGCGCAAAACGTAAATATGTGTTATGCTCACAGTGAGAAATGTAAATTACCTCATAAAACTATAACATCCTTAATAGTTTGTAGAGAGATGACGTATAGTAAAGTTTTCCCAATCATTCCCAACAATCAAAAGTAGCTATAGGAGAAGTGAGCTAGAAAAAATTACCGAGCAGCCAAACACAACACAGTAAGAGAAAGCTACCGAAGCTACAACTAAAGCACCATAAATTGCAGAACTCATTAATTAACATGCAAAGGCACAAGAACCAAATGAGAAATCTCAATGTAAAGAATGCTTAATCATAAAGTCACAATTAGAAAAAAGAATCAAATTAAAAATTACAATTAACCTGGAACGATTATGCCATTAAATCTTGTTTGCATCTTATAATCCTCCTAATTGCATAGATGTATTTATAAAGTCAGCACAATGAAATGAAAAGATTGGCCTAGCGACATCAACAGCACCTTGAGTGGCATAGCATCTCCAAACCTAGAAAATGCTTCGACAAGTCCTAAAACTCAATTTTTAAAAATAACTTTTAAAACGCTTCAACGGGTCCTAGAGCAGTTTTTTTTTTTCTATAATTTTAAAACATACGGTATGTAGAATGTAAATATACCGTAAGCTTAAGGTATAAAAAATAAATTTCCCGCGGTTACATTGTTGAGGTTTTGCTATGGAGAATGTGTATAATAGAGTAAGTGAAAGAAGGAGACAAACTTCATTGGAAATGATTTTTTTTATTGCTTCGGTTGATTGTCTTGTTTAGATTTACTTATATTTAATTCCCTATCTTTTGTTTACAAGAATGGTAAAGTTTAGGAGCCCAACAAAATGTCCTTACTAGCTTCTCCTGATCATATAAAAAAAATTAACTAACTGTTAATATTTGCATCCATTTGTATGTTTTAAGTAACAAAGAAAATAAAGTGATAGGATATATTTTATTTTTTCGTTACTTTTTATCTTTGTGCTTGCAAAAAGTTAATAATTAATTGCTTTTTATTACATAGTCGGGACAAACTTGTAGTGACATTTTGTAGAACTCCTAATCCATTCCCTTATAGTATTCTTAAAAAAATAATAATAGTAACAAATACATAAAATTAACCATTCCCTGGACATGCTTTTGAAAGATATTAATTTGAATTCTACCACATATTTTTCCTTCAACTGTAAGTATCTTTTCCTTTAAGTAAAAGCTAATCTAGATAGACCTAGATAATTTCACATACGAATAAAGCAATCTACGCACATAATTTGAATTCCACCACACATGAGGAGACCATTGCACATACGAATAAAGCAATCTACATACATAATTTCGTGGTGAAATTTGTCAAATTTTGACAGCTGGTAAATTTTCAATGTAAAAACATTCTTTGGAAGGGACAATGAAGAATTTGATAACTTGAACGAAATTGGGATGGAAATTGCGAAAAAGTGTAAGGGCTTGCCTTTTGCTGCAAAGATTCTGGGGAGTCTCAACTTAAAAAGGACAAACAAGAGTGCGATCGAGAATGCATTGGGAAGCAAAATATGAGAGTTGAAGGTATTGAAAAAGGGGTCTCCTTACCTCTTTTTCTCTTGAGCTCTGTGAATAGCATAACTAAGTGTTGGCAAAATTACAACTAAAACATGTGCTCCTTTTCTACTAAACAACTACGTTACAAGGATGCTCATCCTTGAAAATCCTAAACCAGTATGGAAGAGGGGGAAAAAAAACATCAGATTTCAGAAGAGGGAACATAATTTAAATTAAAAGCCACACTATTACATAATAATCTCCTTGCACCAACAGCTCTGATTCACAACAGTGTCTGGGTGCCACATACTCAATCAACACTTACAACCCCACAGACAAACAAAGCAATTTTATTGTGAAATTGAGGACTCACTTAACATGTAAATAACACAAACAGAGGGACGCTTGCAATCATCAGAGCTTTTATTCGCAAAACACCATGAATGATATGCTATGCTATGCTATTTCAAAGAAGCAGAAGCCCCTCCTGCTGCACTCTTCTTTTTGGAGCCGACCTCAAAGTTGGAGCAGCACATCATCACACAAGATTTCCTTGTTGGGTCCTCCAAAAACGAGAGCGCTTTCTCTTTCTGCTCCTCTCTTTCAAACTCAAAATTTGAGCAGCAGAAAAATAAACAACGTTTTTTCTTCATCTTGTTCTTCCTGTTGTTTTCGGAAACACCTACTGTTGCTGGTGCTTCCTTAATTGTGGCCCCGGAAAACATTGGAGCGATGTGTTCCGGAGTAGGCTCGTTTCCTGGAATTGTAGCATATTGATTAGAGCTTTTAGTATTAGTGAAAACCATTTTTTCAATTGATAATCTTGCAGCTTTGCAAAAGCAGTGGAACGCTGAACCTTTAAAGAGAAGAAAGTCAACCTACAAAGAAAAAAATATATATTTTGGTAACAAGAAGAGCTATTAAAAAAAAATTAACATACCTTGGTAACGAAGCAAAGACTTTGTCTTTGTAAAATTAAATAAACAGAAAAACAATTGACAGCTTATGGGTTTCAAAGTGTTTTGCATAAGGACCACGCACGTTGTAATGCAGTATTAAATGTTAAACATGCGGACTGTGAGATCTTAGGTTGAAGTGTTTTTAAGGTTTATAGTGGGACTAAATGTACGTGACTCCCTACTGGGTCTCGAATGATCTAGGTTTGGATTGGGCCTACAGAGTGTCAGAGTTTGCTCTATCATGGGTTTAGTGTTTATCAACCTGGCCTACCTAGAGGCTGAAGTCGTGCAGTCGTCCCTAATGAGTCCGCGACGGCACCATCCCTCCTCACTCATTTTCAAGACTAAAAAAAAAAAAGAATTTTACATACACATATGGAGTTTCAAAGAATTTCACAATGGTACAAGCTGTTGAATAATTAAATTTATAAAAAAATAAAATAAATCAAATAAATTTTTAGATATAGTTAGACAAAACTGTGTTATTATTTTAATATTATTTAAATGACACTACATAGTGATGCTTTTAAATAAGTTAGCAAGCGTTCATTTGTTGATTTAATTTTTTTCACTTCTTAGCGTTTCAGTTTCTTTCATTTCTCTACGTTTTAAAAATATAAATAGCAATGCAAACATGAAAATGCAGTGACACGCAGTGATATAAATTATCAGATCATAAAAATTATATTATATTTAAAATAAAAAAGATAGATAAACCATTATATACTATTAGATTATATATCTCTTACAACTAGTGTGTCTACATTGTTTTAGAGAATACAATTTATATGTGTAAGAAACAAAAAAAAAAAAAAAAGAGCCAGCAATATTGAAAAGTCAAGAAAACCTCCTGCACGAGGTCTGCACAGTGCATACAAATTCCAATGGTTGCATATATTTCAAAAGTACAATCCCTAACAAAGACTTTTGCGGGGCAAAGTTACTTGGCACAATTAAGGCTTTGAGCCTATAAATAAGCAATGGTGTAAAGTTCTGAGGGCATGTCGAGGAAAGCAGCAATTACAAAAATATTACAATTTCTTTAAAATTCTCAAATCTCTATCACTTTGTTTTGTTTTGTATTTTAAACGTATGCACTCTAAACACTACTGAGGTAGATTTTTCAGATTAAAAGTCTAAAATATTAAATGTACTCATTTTCAAATATATTTTAAATGTATGTTCTCTAGTCGTCACTGAGTGGGATCTGTCAAATTAAAAATCTAAAATATTAAAATATTACAAATCTGCTTAAGATTAAACTTCATGTGGCCCTCACCAGAGTCAAAGCAATCTGTGTGAGATCAAATACCTTACGGTCCTCATCGGAGTCAAGTTAATCTGTTTGAGATTAAATTCCTACAGCCCTCACCGAAATTAAATCAATTCATCTGAGACTAAGTCTCGAAGGTCCTCAATGGAGTCAAGTTAATTCAATTGAAATCAAGTCTCTACGACCTTCACCAGAATTACAGCATCTGCCTGAGATCAAGTTTCAGCTATCAATGGAACTTATTCCTTCAATTTAAGAGTAAACTGTGGAATTCATTCTCTTTCGTTTAAGATCAAACTCACGAAACCCCTAACGAAATTATAAAGGAGTATTAATTAGAGAATTCACACAGAGATCAACCTCATATAAATTCAAAATTTTTATTTATAATCTGTATCTATATTTTAGAAATCTAATTATTTATGCATCGAAATTTACGGCACTTCAATATGTTATTGATAACAACGGTAAATTACATAAAACGTCTTGAACTTTTGATAATTTGTAAATAAATTTAGCTTAAGCTTTATTTTATACCTGCATCAAGTCCAACTCTTTTTTTGGTTTGTCACCTTCCTCTGTTATAAGAGAGAGATTAGCATCCTTCAAGATCACATTGGAACTAAAAATAGCATTAAAAAATGTATCCTCACGTGGGATGTCACACTAGCAAATTATCATTAATTTTGACAGAATTAATTAAGTGTACGTATTTACCTTCTTCTATTATTCTTTTTCTATATTTCATTTAATTGGATTAGAGATAGCTCGATGAGTAATTAAGGATGGATCTAGAATAAATTTTCAGGGAGGTAAATTTAATTTTTACACATAAAAAATTAATATATATGACGAAAAATTTAAAAAAAAAAGATATATAGCAAATATTCTATATAAAAAATTGTTATCATTATTTCATATGAGTTTCAATGTTTTAAAACTAGCATTTTATTTTTATATATTTAATATATCTTTTTATATATAAGAAATCATAAAATTGTTTAGTCATTTATCTATTATGCAATTGCACAGTAAATTATTAATGATGATCGTTGTAAAAAAAATTTTCTTTTTCACTAACTCTTAAAATTGGTAAAATTTACTTGGAATAAGTAAAAAAAATTATCAGAATATTTAAAAAAAAAAAGAACAATGAAATAACCTTCAAAACAAAATAAATAGAGTAAGAAATAACTACAAATTAAAAATATATTGCAAGGAAGCCACAGGTACAATTTGCAAAATATAAATTCTAATCTTCAGTGGGCAATCTCTATTGGAAGGGGACAAGAAGTTTGATCAATGGACTAACCAGTAAATTAATTTAATTTTGAAAAGGTCGTAGAAAATAGTAACATTTGGGAGACTCCAATGCCTATAATTTTTTGCACACAATAATAATAAGAAGTTGGAAAGTCAGGAGAAAATTGGAAGTCAGGAGGCAATTCTCCCGTCATGTGATTAACGGTATCTCGATGTTTGGGATTACATGGAAACTTCCTATGATAGCAAATAGTAGTCGATTGCGTGCAAGTACTGCAACGACTTTGATCCAGTCAAAATATTATCTCCAAGAATCAATATAATATTACCTTTTAGAATTAAGAAATGTGAAAATTGATATAAAACAGGGATGGAACTCTAGTTTTGCCCAAATCGGACAGCCAAGCAAGAACCTGCCTAGGTGGTGCTTGGGTATGCATTACTAGATGTTCAATGACTCAATTCGATCAAAATTCGTTTAAAGTTCAACAACAAAATTCATTTAATAAACAAATCAAATTTGAGTAAGAATAGTTTCAACTCGACAAAACTCGTGAACAGCTCGTTTAAGAATTATTTAAGACTCGTCTAAAGAACAAATATTTTTATATCATTATTTTATTTTAAAAATGAACCTATAAGTATCGGTGAGCAACCCTTGTAAAACAGACATATTACATAAACATAAAAATTAGATACAAAATATTAACATAATATACTGTTTAAATTTGAACCATTAACTTCATTAAACTCATCATTTAATCAATAGTTAAACATTAAGTAGTAAGCTTGTGCTATCATTTTTTTATCTAAATTTTATATCCTTTTTTTTCCTTTGTAAAATACGAAAGCATATCGTCCAAAATATTCATTGCATCATTCTAATAAATATCAATCGATTTTCTCATTCTATATCATTTTTTAAAGTTGCTTTTCAACAACCATAGTTATTGAGATTTTTGTAATTCCTCAACAAAGAAAAATGAGTTCTAATTCTCTTAGTAATATAGTCACGTGAGATTAAAATCGATACAAAAAAATTTATCCCAAATTGAAAGCAGTTGATTGCTCAAAGAAGAAGATAGATTCTGTGTAGAAGACATAATAATTTTCTTCTCATTTATTGAAAGTACAAAACTTAATCTTTCCAAAGCAACATGATTTCTCAAAATTTGTTTATTTTTGTCCAAAGTTCAATACTAAAATTCTACATATAAGTAATCGTTATAGCAAAAATTACAAATCCCAATCTCATTGATAAATAATACCACTAAGCTATCCAAAAACCATATTCAAAAGAATCATTCGCTTGGTTGTATAAACTTCCTTAGGTTTAAAGACGAAGCAGTGAAGAAAAGTAGGGAGAAGAAAAAAAAAAAAAAAAAGAACAAAGCCAAGACAACTTATGGAAGTGTCGCAAGGTCAAACACATAGAAAAGATAAGACTATGGTTTTGCTGACCGGTGCTCGTTGCCCGATAGCAACCTGAGACAACGTGGACAAAAGGTCCCACCAGGGAGAAAAAAGGTTAAGATGGGACCCAAGAGAGCCTCAGAGGTTGGGTTTTCAAAATTAGAAAGGTTGGATGAGACTGTGCCAATGAGGAAAACAATTTCAAGCATGTTATACTGCTTAAAATAAGTATTATGGTTTATGTAGCTGAGTTATTATATGCATATGCACTGAAAGAAAGAAAAATATTTATATGTATATGTTCTTTCTTTTTTTTGTGAGGGCAACAGAGACAAAGGTGGCTAATGTATAATTTGGACCACAAACAGAGGAGAGAAGTGGTAAACACACAGAAATTGACAATTCCCCCCATGCGAAGAGGCAACTCAGTCAAGTCAGTTTATAAAGATTTGTTGCAAAATATCTTGCATATGAATGACGATAAAATATTTGAAATAATGTGTTGAAGTTATGCGTAGAAAAAAATTGGATGGAAAAAGGTCGCAATCGAGTAATGGCAACTCAGAGCAGTCAAGGGCGTCAGAGGCGTTAGGGTAGTCAGTTTCAGATAGTGTCAATTATGTGAAATCAGGTTTGTATAAATTGAGTTGTCGACTGTCGCTGCAAACATATGGATACCTATTAGGCAATTTATGAATATCTGGGAGAGATGAATAATAATGGTTTGTTGTTGTAGTAAAACAACCGATTGCGGAAGAGGCAAAAGAGGAAGAGATTCGAAGCGTCACGTCCATACATTTAGTGGAGTGTGGTTCAGAGAGTGGGAAATATAGTGATCGACATTCGATGACAATGAGCTAGGGAGGGGTGCAAATTTGCATTGAATCGATTACTTGAGTTATAAAAAAAATTTAAAAGAATTATTTGTGTCAAATTGTTGTCCAGGGGAGAAATTGGTGAGTGGTTGTGGGGATAAGTAATCCAAAGGTGTGGCCAAGATGTCGTGGAAGTACAAGTGGAAAGGGAAGCCGATAGATGCAATTCAAGTGAGGAAAAACATGCAAGTGAAGAAGGTGAAAGCAAAAAGAGGGAACAAATTAGTGGTTCTGAGAAGCCTCTTGCTAAGTGAGGAAGTTAAGGGACAACTAACAGCGAATTTGACAAGTAGGAAGAAAACTTGGCCGCTTCAAAAATCAGCGGTTGAAGGCAGGGTGGTTACTGTAAGTAGCATGCCTTCGTGCGGTGGACCCATCGAATTGGTTGAATCAAATGAGGAAAAGTCAAAAGCATCAAGTAAGATTGTCAAACCTAGTTTGAGAAAGAAGATATGGTTGATGTTATAAAAAATGGCTATATTGGCAGGTACGTCCATAATTGTCATCCTTCAATTTTTACAAGGTCTATGACATGTACGTGGAGGGTGAAGTAGATGGCCGGGGGTGAATTCACTTTGAATAGTACATTAACAACCTCTCTGAAGAAAATTACAAAGTGAAAAAAAAAAAGGCTAATTAATCCCCCAAGTAATCCCCCAAGTAAAGTTGGTTTAGATGAGTTCAGCCAGCATAGCATAGTCCCACTCCCACACTCGAATCAAAAAGAAATGCAGCTATACTATTGGGTGACACGGGCACAGGCCAAAATGAGTGAAGATACATGAGTCATCAAAACCATTTCCTCCAGTCTTGTTGGATGTAATATTCTTACATTACCAACACTTGCTAATGGTTAAGTGCCCTTTACCATAGTATGAATAAGACAGTTGTTGTCTCTATCGGTGAGGACATGGTCTTATACTTGTCCGAATTGCGATGTATGATGCCAAGGGAGCAGGTATCAAACTATGTGAGTGATTGTGTTTATTTAATATCCATTCGGACTAAAATTATAGTTATTTTAGAGCATCGCATGATATGTTACGAAATGAAAGATGTGATGAAAATATTTTTTTTTATGATGCAGGTTGTCCATTTCCATGCACAGCTTCTGAACTACTATCAACAAAAATAGGGGCGTGTGCGCAGACATTATTTTAGTCTGTTTTCACCTTAAGTTAAGTGAATCCATTTATTTCAATTGAATTTCTTCGACAACAATCATAGGTTTGTAAAGAGATAAGGATGCCCTTAGACTGAACCATGAAGTTGTCATCATTGAAAAAAAAAAAACATATATTGCATTTTGAAACAATCCAAACATCAGTGATGACTTGAATTACAACATCAAAGTAGCTGACAAATTGATGCCATTGTTGGAGTGCTAATTGCAGTTGGAGTGTTTTATTTTCTCTTGTAAAATACAAATGATATAATATTGCAATAGTATTTTATTGTTGCGGATGTGGGAAGAGATACAATGGGTCAAGTTTCAGCTAAAGATTGGGATGAGGAGTCACAAAAGGGTTTTTTGCACAACAGACCTTGGGGCACTCAATTGTTGATTGTGAAATGGTATGTCATTATGGTAGTACTGTCAACTATGTGCACATTTGTTGTAAAGAGGTGTATCATATGTTTATTAATTCATGAATTCAAGTCTTCCTACCCATATTGTTTAAACAGCATTGGTTTTTATGTGTTATGAATGTCCTTGACAAGCGTTTAGATGTTCTTGAATCGTAAGCACCAGCTTGTATCCAAGAGTGTGCAATTATAGAGAAGAATGTGGTAAGAAATTATTGAACCATTCTTTTTTGTGGTGCAAATAACAGTTTTGATGAGTGAAATATACAACGTTAACACCATGCTGTTGTAATTTTGCTGATTTGTCAGGTGCAAATCATGTCGAAAGTTGCTCTAGTGGGGAAAGCCATATCGTTTGAGGATTTTGAACGGATCCATATGGATGTGCTGCAGCAATCAACTGTGTAAGTGTTTATGTGTAGTGTTTATGTGCTCTTTTAACTTGAACTTGCTTTTTATTTCAGTTTGCGGCCAATAGTGCATCCAATTTTACTAACATGTGCATTCATATGAATGAACATATTCGATTGTGGGGTACTTATGATGAAATTCATAGAGTTGTGGAATGTGAGGTCGATTACTAAGCTCAATCCTAAGGTGTGCATACTACCTTGTGACATTGTCAACTACAAAAAATCCATTTGACCAAATGTTGATGACAATATCTATTACTGGATGTTGTTTGGAAATGACATCATGGTTGCAGACGCATCCGAGTGGCTTCCAGAAAGAGTACATTATTTCATGTATAAATGACGAGGAGAACTCGATGCGTGAAGCTACTAGAAGGATGGCTGGTTTGGATTAGTGATTCATGGATATCCAGCTCCATCAAGTTCAGTGAAGGGTCAGGCGTTAGTCCCTCGATGAAGGAAATTGATTTAATTGAGACATGTAAACAAGGGCAAAATTGGCTTCAAGTTTGAATTATTTAAAATGGCACAAAGGGGAAGAATAGTCCATCAACCAGTAACAGGCCATCTAATTGTGTATAACCGCTAACCCAAGGTGCAGCTAATTTTCCCTACCTAGTTGTAGGTATCAGTATAACCATTTAGTCACCCAACGTCTTATTACTACTAATTAATCGAGCACAAGAATTGTGGGCTACCTTTTAGTTAGCTCTAAAGTAACAAAGCATGGCTCCGATGGACATGATGGCAGCCCATGTCATGTTGGGCCAAAGCAAATTATTATCAAGAAGAATGAGCACTATATCATGTTGGGCCTACAGTAATTATTATGAAGAACTAAGAGCACTATATCATGTTGGACCTAGGCAAATTATTATGAAGAAGAATGGGCACTATATTTTATTTTTTAAATATTCATATTCATATAATATTATTAATACAGGGTAAACAGGTGAATGAAATAAATGAGTGATGGAAACAAAAAATTAAACTACACCCCTCTAAAGACAAGAACCATGTGAAACTAAGATAGTGGTGCTATTAATATGTGTTGTAATGAAGATGACAAAAGATGTTTAAACACTTAGAAAAAACCAGCGGCCCCAAAAAGTGTTCTAAAAGTAAACAACATGCAAAATTTGGTAACATAGTCATATTTTAACCAACAAAAAAAAATGAAGCGAACATTGTTCTTTTACTTAAAATTGAAAGCCTGCTACTTAATGTCGAAAGTTTGTTGCATTGGGGACATTTTTTACGGCAATATATAATCAACCTCCTATCTTTTTTACTACCATTATTATGGTGGCAATTACGTACTCATACAGTGACAATAGATACATAATATCTTTGTACTTTTTGAAGCAATATAGAGTAAGATTTTAAAAATCAAATCGGTCATTGAACCAAAAAGTTTAGAAGTTCAAGGTTCAATCGGTTTAACCGTGATTGAACTGATAAAATTGGTATTTAATATTAAATATATAAAAGCTTTAATATAAATTGTGATGATATATACAAGATAAGTATTGTAAATATTATAGTACTATATTTGAGTGATATAATCACATGTAATCTATAATTCAACAAATAATAATATTAAAAAATGAAGAAATATGTTGTATAAAGATAGACAATTAAGGGTAAAGTAATTTAATACAATTTAATATATGTTAAAATTCATTAATATAATGTATTGACATAGACAAATAATTTAATTCAAACAATTAAAGATAAAGTTCATTCTAATTTATATGTTTTTATTTTAAACAAATTTATGTATTTTCATTCTTAAAGATGAAAATAATAATAAATGAAGAGTCTAAATTATATTTGATCGATTCAATTATATGTAGTTAATAATTTAATTTATGACACAATCGACAAAATATTTAATGTAATCAACTGGTGGAACTAACCAATTTATATTAAAAAAAATTTATAAAGTATATAAAAATGGTTTTTTTTTATTTTAAAGTAATTTGTGTGAAAGAGAAAAAAATAACTGATATAGGACGAGTATAAAGAACAACCTAAATCAAGAATATACCTGACAGCTAATCACTCAGGAATCCACTCAAAAGGAAATGAAAATCTACTAAAGAAATATTCTGAAATCAATATTCAATTGTATAAACTAGTCTGAAAAATAACAATGTCTTTCGCTCTATTTATAGAGCTTAACAAAACCAAAATAAAAACAAAAAATAACTACTAACAAATAAATACGATCTAATCACGTTCAACTAAATAACTGAAACATAACCTAAATTAGGATAACAATTAAACAACTAACAACAAATCTTACGTGGACCGAAACTTTCAGAATTTCTTCCGAGAGAAGAAATCCTTTTAAGCAATTGCAACTGCAACTGCATCATTCCCCTCCAGTTGAAAAGAACTTGACTCTGTCGAGAAAGACGCCAAGTAAGCATCAAGTAACTCAAGATCCATCAATCGAAAATTATCCTCAAGAATGCAAGTAGCATCAGAGGTAGGACGACCTTTTCACTGGACAAGGTAGTGTCGAAATCCTCCATGAGAAGAAGCAACATACTCATCATTTAGGATAGCCTCGATATCCTCAGCACATGGAGCAAAAGTAGGCAGCTTGGGCACAGCAGTACCTGTAGAGAGACTAGAAGGCAGAGATGGAGGCTCGAAAATGCCTTAGTGAGATATCAAACCCTCCACATTAAAAATAAAACTAATATTTAAGTCGATTGGTAAATCAAGTAAATATACAATATGTCCAAGTTTTTCAACGATAGGGTATGGGCCAATGGCTTAGGCTTGTAACTTTGTGGGCTTCTTTTTAAGAAATTGCTTAGGACAAATGCGAACCATGACAAAATCACCGACATTAAAATGCTTATCTCGACGATGCACGTTAGCAACAAGCTTATAATCAACATTACTTAAAGCAATCTTACGTCTAATCTCAGTATGTAGGTTATAAATGTCTGTAGCAAAGTTTTCAGCAGGTTCAGAAGATTGAAGATCAAGAAGAAGGGGAACGAGGTCAATAGGTGTGCGAGGGGTATAAAGATGAACAATCTCAAAAGGACTCTTACTAGTAGAACGATTAACATAATTATTATAGACAAACTCAGTTATTGATAAAATCAAGTCCCAGTTACTTTTTTTTTTTTTACCTATTAGACACCTAAGTAAGTCTTCCAAACTTTAGTAAACTACCTCAATTTCACCATCTATTTGAGAATAAAATGCAGATGAAAACTTCAAACATGTCCCAAAAAATTTCCAAAGTATTTTCTAAAAGTAACTCACAAACTTAACATCTCTATCAAAAAAAAATGGAAACAGACAAACCGTGCAATCTTTGAAAAACAACTTTACAATATGAGATACATTAGTGAACTTATTATATGGAATGAAATAAACCATTTTAGAAAATCTATCCACAACCACAATGATGTAATGCATGTGGAATAGGAAGTGGTGTGTACAAACTAGTGTTGTGCTTTTTAATCTTAGTAACCTGACAAGTGCGACACTGTGACACAATTCTAGACACATCTCTTTTTAAGGAAGGTCAATAGAACCTATCCTCAACAAGTGCAGTGGTCTTATCTCTTTCCAAGTGACCAGCTAATCCACCAGCATGCATTTCCCAAACTAAAAAGTCACGAAGTGATGTACATAAAATGCACAACTTATTAGCTTTGAATAGAAATTCATTATACATAACAAAATCAACATAGTCCTAGTGATTTTCATCACAAATAGACTGAAATATAAGACCGAAATTAGGACAAGCAGGGTACTCATCATACAATCTCTCAAAACCTATAACATGAGCATGCAACTCTTAAAGAACACACACAACTCGACTCAAAGCATCAACAACTTTTTTTTTTCCATACTAGAACAATGTTTTGACACAAAAAAATACTCATTAAGAAATTCAACTCATTTAACATGCTTAGCATTCAATTTCTTTTGAGAATTCAAATATTGCAAAGCTTGATGGTCAAAAAACAAAACAAACTCCTTATGAATCAAATAATACCTCCAATGATGCAAAGACTAAACAACAACATAAAATTTCTTATCATATGTAGAGTACTTATGCTTTGCTTCATTGAGTTTTTTACTGAAAAAAGCGATGAGGTGTCCTTCTTAACTTATGACTCCTCCAATGTCAACTCCTAAGGCATCACAAGCAACTTCAAACACCTTGTTGAAGTTATGATGGCTCAGAACGGGGCTTCACTGATTTATTTTTTGATGTCTTTGAAAACTATGGAAACTTTTTTAGATCACTGAAAATTTCCCTTTTTCAAGCAATCAGTGATAGGGGTCATAATGGTACTCAATCCCCTAATAAACCTCTGATAGAAGGAGGCTAAACCATGGAAGCTGCAAGTTTCAGTAAGAGACTTAGACTCAGGCCACTCTCGAATGACCCAAACCTTTCTATGATCCGAAGTTATACCACGAGTAGAAACAATAAATCTTAAGAATAACACCTTAGACTGGAGAAAAATGGGCCAACAATTTCGGTGTGAAAGAGCAGCAAGCTTTCCCTCCTCCAAGCAAGCGGCGATAATGAATTTGGCACCCAAAATCTGAGCGTCTGATAAAAATCGGGGAAGAAAACAGAGAAAATTGAAGAGGCCAAAATTGGAAAAGGGATGGATGGTAATTCATTTCAGGGTAAAGAGAACATTGAAGAGATTTTAGTGGGCATTTGTTGGGGATGTGGGTAGGGTTCTGAATTGGGGTTTTGTAAGATAAGGAATTTGGTTTCAGGAGGCCATTGGAGTTTTGAAAGTTGCAGTGTAAAGTGGAAGAACAAAGGTAATGCGTTGGGTCCATTGAACGGTGAGTGTGAGAAAGGATTGATGAGGGTTGGAGGTTGGTGGTAATTTCGCAATTGTTCTCTACCAAAGGATGAAAGAAAATTGAGGTAACTATATTTGAAGTTTTGAAGTAAATGTGGTTGTAATTTTGGATAAAGTTGTACTAAATCCAACATCTATGAAATTGACCTTTCATTCTTTATTGTCCATTCATTTAAAAGCAAATAAAAGAAATTAATATAATGATTGGTGGTATTGTAAAGAATAATCTCATTTTGTGAACATACATTCAGTTATCTTCTGCTATTTATTGACTAAGGAGTGTTGTATGAAACATACTTCATGTGGTTATATTTTATTTGATAAATTCTTATGTTACTGATAGTTGTGCTTAGTAGAATGCAAAAAGTGAAGCAAAATTTGCGTAAACCGATATCATGAGAGGGATAGGGATGAAATAATTGAGAGTAGCTTCTGATATTCAATTTCTCTTTTTAACTTGCATTATCTATGAGGGATGATGAAAGGAAAACGTGTTAAGTGTACAAATGGAAATGGTCAAAGGAACTTTTAAACTTGTGATATTTTTGGTGACTACTACTGAATTTGCTATTGAATAGACATTTACAGCACGTTGCATTTCAAGCAATGAGTAATTAAGATTGGATCGGGATGGATGTGCTTTAAAGGTGAATATTGGTTGTTATTTCTTCTGATAGGTAGTGCACAACCTTTGTGAAGAATGGCTAAAGCAAATGGAGGGGAGAGTAATAGGGAAGTAGAAGCAGCAACCCTGGGGGTTGGGTAGCAGCAATGGTAGTAAGAATGGGATGGAGAACAAAAGCAGCAATCCACAGAATGTAGATGGTGGGGAATTGAGAGATGGAATGATTTTATACGCATTCGGCCTGGGGATGAGTGGAAGACAGCGTTTAAGATGCATGATGGATTATATGAGTGGCTAGTCATGCCCCTTGGGTTATCAAATGCTCCTAGTACATTTATAAGGATTGTGACTTATGTCTTAAAGTCATTCATAAATCAATTTCTAGTGGTCTACTTCGATAACATCCTTGTCTACAGTAAGTCTAAGAAAGAACACTTGGATCATCTGCGGTTAGTTTTTTTTACTCTTAGGGAAGCTAAACTGTGTGCTAACCTTTACCTGCTTACTCGATATCATTATTTTATTGCCTGCCACGTCACCCTAGAATGCATTGAGTTGTATTTGTCGGGTGTTAAACCTTTTCTGAAAAGATAATCATGTTAATGAATACGCAAAAAGGGCTTAAATATCGTTAACGGTAATTGATAAGGATTTTCTTAGACTTGGCCCACTCAGCCACACCACACCTATGGGAAGGCCTACGAATAGTCTAACTTGAAAGTCGAAGTCCACGACAGGTCGTGTTACAATCAGTCGCACAAGGTTGCAAGCTCTAGAACCCTCGAGCTCAGATAGAATCCATTTTAATTAAAATATTTTCTTATATTAAGAAAATAAAATATGTAATTGAAGTAAACAAAAAATTTACTTTGAAGTAGAAGTATAGACATTATAACATATTTTTTAATTGTTTTAATTGATTTAATTTTTTTTATCGACATTAATTGTATAAAAGTAATTAAATATAATGCTTGTAATTTTTATATTTAGTATATTATCACATTTTACTTATTATAAATATCAAAAATATATATTTAATATTAGGCACAACTTTATCCTTTTTTTTTTTTTTTGGTGGGAGAAATAGCAATAGGCTTTCATTTATAAGCAACACAGGTGCGTTCTTTTTTATAAGAGCATGGTTTTAGAGGCAAAGATTTTAGTTTATAATTGTGTACATAATGTACCAAATTTATAATTTTTAATGATAATATTCATATTTTATATAACAAAAAATAAAATAATAAATTTTTAAAAAAATATGAAAATTATTATTTAAAATTAAAATTTTATTATATTTTAAATAATTTGTCAGACTAATGTCCATTTTCCGTTTTGAGAATTGTAACAAATTCAGGAAGATTTTTTAGATCCCAAGTAATCTCTCCACAAATTGATAAAGCCTTCCCTGCCGGAAAATGAGCCGCGGCATCGGAGTTTGGTAAAGCATAAGAAACAGAGAACCTTGAGAAGTTTGCAATCTGCCAGCCAATAGATTGATTAGTTTAACCGATGTGAAACCCATTAAACCTTAAATCTCTTAAATTTTTGGTCTGGTTTGATTGTTAAAGCTTTTTAGCAAGCCTCTTGCTCAGTTGCTCTCGTGGGCTCTGAAATGCTACGGCTAGACAGTTGTGGGCTCTGAAATGCCTTTTTTTTTTTTTTTATTCGTAAGTCTCTCTCTGTCGTATCATATCTTTGCTTGTTTCTGGATATGGGTTTCCTTTAAATTATGTTCCTCTTTCTCGTTCCTAAAGCTTTGCTTGCTGAAAAGTGTGGAAATGACTCAGAACGGTGAATTTGAATATATCAACACTATAAATGTTGCATTCGCTTGCAAACGCCCAGAACTGGACGTTCAAAGTCCCCACATGAACTTATGCAGGTTTAATTGTCACCAACCCGTCAGCCCAACCCCTCCTGTTTGGGGCTTTACGTCTTGTTTTCATGTTGCGTGGGGCTTTGTCTCTACTAATGGATGGTTGAATGTACTATGAATTGCACCCTGTTATCAAATGATATGAATTCAGCCTTGTTGCACAAAAACCATCTCATCTGTTTGGCTTCTATAAGATTAAAATTACAGTGAGTGCCGCCTTGGTTTGGTGCGAGACAATCGATTTTAATAGTGTTTTCTTAGCACAGATTTTAAGATTACCTGTTTTGAATGACTTGATATATGTGGGGCTTCGACATTCCATTCAAATTCTGTTTGTTCTTGGTCCCAATAACTGATTGGGACCGTGAATTCTGTAAAGTAGTTAAATTCCTCTAGTTTTGTGCTTAATAACCCAGAACTTGAATATCTTTTTCAAGTATGCATGAAATTAATTGGGTTGCTGCTTAACCACCATTTCAATGTTTATGCGTCACTGGAACTTACAGGAAGCTTATGGTGACCCAGATTGGATTCATTATATCATAAGCTTTTCTTGGGACGTGCAATTATATGGTTGTCTGTTGAAATTATTCACTCTAGCCTATGTGATTCATTTAGACTTCCAGCATGTTTTGGAAGCAGTGATCTGGCTCTGAGTCATGTAATTAGGAATAACAGAGAAACATTCCTGCAAAAGAAAATATATGGATACATTAGTATCACCTCAATTGATGATAGTTTCCCAGTTCCTTAAGTTTTTTCAGAAACATGTTTGAAGCGCATATTCAAATTGATATTCTATTGAGTTCTACAATAATAACTTGTTTAAAATACAATTCCTGCTTCCACGTATGCCAACATATATATTTTGTTTGGATCGGATGACTGATTGATTTATGTGCTTGTAGGGTCTGATAGTTCATCAAAACGTACGAAGTACAAATAAGGCTCCTTTAGACCACTTATGGGGAGATTGTGGGTTCCACAACTTCCAAGCAACCAGGTTCCAAATGCCCTTTTATGGCCAACATCAAGCTATGCTGTGGAATACTCAAATTTACGACCAAACATAGCACTGTCAAATTATCATACATCTGTCGCGAAAAGTATATGCACTCCATTTACTTCTATTGGTTCCATCCCTAGATATCACCATTTTGGAGTGCTGCAAATAGGTTCTGATGAGTTTGCAACATTAGATTTTGAGAAGTATTTCCAGTCAAAACTTAGTCCTGATACCACAGAGAAGCAGATTATGGATGAGGAGATTGAGAAGCGAACAACGGATGAGGAGGATGGGTTAGATGGTTGTCATGGCTATTCAGGAAGTTCAGGAAGTTTTGGTGATCTTAAAGTCAGGAGAAGAAGAAGAAGAAAACATGGGAATAAAGGGAGGATTCCGTGGAACAAAGGCTTAAAGCACACTGCAGGTAAATTCCTTGTCAATAATAACCAATCCTGAGTCCCATAGAGCTTATCAAGTTTGCAGTTCCCGATACATATATTGGGTTGCTTTGTAGCTTAAATTTTCAATCTTTTGTAGAGACTCGTGCATTAATTAAGCAGAGAACAATAGAGGCCTTAAGAGACCCCAAGGTAAAGTCATGTAAGAATTGGTTATTGCAGGAGGAATTTTTCCTTTGTGCATGTAAGTTGTTAAAATCATGAGAAATCACGGCACTTCACATGTGTGCACAATTGTTTTTTCCTCGCAATTTGAGACAGTCTTTAAGGTACATGGTCCACATAATATTTTTACTTTTTAAGCTTTTCAAATAGAAATTGAAAGTTCATATGCCATGACTTGCATGTTGTTACTTAGCAAACTGAAACACAGCCCTTTTGGCTCTTCGTTCTCTTGTTTGAGTTATTCTACATTTGCATGAAGTCATACATAAAACTAACTAATATCTTACTCTTTATACTTCATTTCATTCTTCTCTAAGATATCCTTATTTCCTTTGTCCACTACTTTCAGGTTAGAAAGAAGATGTCTGAACATCCCCTTGCACATAGGTAATCTTGTTTCCTCTACTTACAATCTTAATTTATTTCTCAAAGAAATACCAACCAGCCTCTGTTCTAGGCAAAGAGATGAGATCGTGAGGTATATGTTCTACTTCAGTTTTTATACCTCAGAGCAGTCATTAGGATAAGCAATGCAGTCACACTCCCAATTAATGTACATAAATACATCAAAGCATACAAGAGTATTTTTGTCCCATTGCACCATACATGAGTTGTCTGCTGAACGCTGATTCTTAGCAGGATTGAATTCGAATAGACATTGCCTCAACACAAGAATCCGAAAAAAGAGCTACTGGCTCTGCTGGATTCACTCAAATGATAATCTATGATGATAGTTGGTGACCCATCTTAAGGCACTTGAAAGCAACTCCTAGGAACAATATATTCTTATCTTTCTGGGGTTCTTCTAATAGCCTCAGCGGTTGCAGTGCCTAATATTGTGTCCTATGGTTTTTGTTAACTCGGAATTAGATACAATTGTGATCTGTTGACATACTGGCAATGAAATGCTAATTATTGGAAATGTATGATAAAGAGAGAAATTGTATGATGCTTTTCACTGGAGCTTCAAATGTCTTCCCAAAGTGTGATTATTGCTTCAATATTTGATTGTGAAAATTTTTCGTGTTTATTCCTCTCTCATTTTGGTTTAGCTATGTAACTGTTACAACTGACCTTATCACCTGCAAAATAATTTATTGTCCTATAAAAGCCATTCTTGCACCTTTATTCTTGATTTTAGTTGAATATCCATTGACTTGCAGTCATAGGATAGATACTCGTGTGTCAACTGTTTCTTTTTGCGACTTTCGACCAACATGAACATTGCAGTGACAAGAACAAGGCTAAAATAAGCGCTTCACTTAAGCGACTGTGGGGCAAGCGTTTGAAATGGACAAGACTAAAAGAGAAATTCTTCCTTTCATGGGCAAAAAGTGTTGCAACAGCAGCAAAGAACGGAGGAAGTGACCAAAAAGAGCTAGCATGGGACAGCTATGAAAAAATCAAACAAGAAGTAGCCAGTCAACAGCTTCAATGCACCGCAGATAAGGCAACGGCAAAAGAGCTAGCCGAGGAAAAAAAGTTAGAGAGGGCACAGGCAAAAGCAAAGAAGATAGCAAGGTTTGCTCAAAAGAAAAGGGAAAGGGAGAAGGAAGAGAAAGCAAAAGCAAGGGAAGAAGCAAAGAGGAAGGCGCACAAAAAATCCATGAAGACTGTGAAAGAGCTATCGGTTTCTAATGAGTTGGGACTCAAGCAAAGATTAACAATGGTAACTAATGCGGAATATAGATATCAATCCTATCATTTACAGAAATTTTTTGCATTATCAATCTCAGACATAGTGGATAATTTGAACTATTGAAATTGAAGTGATTGCTCGTTAGCAACTGCTTAGGTCAGGAAATCAAATTCAAGAGCAGACATCTAATTGGTTATTCAGAAAGAGTTGCTCCAAAGTTCTTGTGATTTGCCATGGTATTTTATACATAGGAAAAAATGGAATAAAATGCAGAAGAAGTTTCAAGAAAGGAAGGGAAAATTATTCAATTAGAATGTCAAAAGGACTTGCCATAACTGGGGGCTTCTCTTTTTTTAAGCAATCAAACATTTCTTCTAGATGATGTTTCTCTTTGAAGCTCTTAACCATCTTCTTGTGCTTTTCATAATTTGCTTGATGTGTAAGCAGTGAGAACCAATTTAGAGCTCGATCATGGAAGAAGATTGATCCAATGAATTATCTTCAACATGGTTTTGCCATCCAATCATCCTATTATTCTTGGTGTTTTTTGCATGAATCAAGCATATTTGTGATGGATCCAGTGGGTCCCATCATCACATGCAGGATTTTAATTTGTTCTTGTCTTCCTGAGTTGTTGTTGGTGACACTGTTTCTCCAGATCATGCAGAGGAAATCCATAGACAGTCAGTTGATAATTCACGGAAAGCCATCGACTTACCATAGCCCTGCTTGGGAAAAATTGGATGTAGAGCTTATAAAAAGACAAAAAGTTAAAAGAGAAGTTCCACTTGCAGAGCAGATCCAAGCCGCCAGAAGTAAAAGAATGGAATCTCTGTCTAGGGAAGCCCTGGCAGTGCCTTCCACCGTTTGTTTAGTGAGAAATCACTTGGAACAGAGCTCAGAGTGGGACTTGATGCAGCAACAGCAGAAGAAAGAACCATGGAAGGAAAGGTGACCAGAGTTTGCTAGTTTTCATTACCCATTAAGACAACAGAAGAGAACGATGGAAGGCAAGGTGACCAGAGTTTGCTAGTTTTCATTACTCTTAGCTTGTCACTGCTTAACCAGTCACTGATCTCTATGAAGGGCCGAAGGAAAAGCAAAAACTAATGCATAAATTATGAAATACTGGTAGCAGATTATGTGCCTGCGTACTTTCCATCATTCAACTGAATTTTCTTTTCTCTTCTCATGTGGTAGTGTTTGTTTAAATTTTGGTATACACTAAAATTGCTTGAGCTATTGTCTCAGGGTCACAGTTATCTAAGGAATATTGGCAGCATCACTGGCATAGGGTCTGATTCCCCGGATTTTCAGCACTTGTGGCACAAGGAATATGCTGCCACTCCTGTCCGTATTCGGCCGGTGATAATGACGCCACTAGATGTTATTAAAGCTGTAATTCCCTGCCAAGCAATGGTGAAGAGAGAAGTTTGAAACAGGGAAATGTTTACATTTGGTTCATTTGTATTGCAGCTGTTTGGTTTTTGAAAGCCTAGTTTACATTAATGGTTCAACTCTATTAAACGCACGCACATTGACTAATTTTAAATGTTCACGGATTTATGCTCTTCAAATTTGAGGCTGTGCGTTCTACGTCCAAAACCTACAATCAACATGGCGTATAATTTTCATGCACATTGCATTCCTATTTTTTCTTGCATTTCAAAGTTTTCAATCTATTTGTTCAATCCCAGTTGGTCAACCCTCACTTTTTGTCATGTTTTATCTTTTTGCATTTGTGGACATGTAAATCTTTGAGTTACTTTGAATGGCTAAAACCAACATGGCTGTCTTTTGGTCCATTGTTTTTTATGGTAGCTCCAAATGCAGACAAAACTATTCATCATGTTTTATATGAACAGCTGAGCAATTTTTATGTCGTAGATAAGATGTGTGAACAAAATTCTGGTCTTTTCAACCCAAATTCGCCGGCCTGCCTACATCTAACGCTTTAGTGGTTTCAGAAGTTAAAAAGTTCATTTGTTTAAAGAAAAAGTAAAAATGTGTTGTTGCTTAGCGAACTTTGTTCTCTCTACCTCTTGCATCCTTCCAGTTGAGTATGTCCTCTGCATTTCTTGGGATGCCTGAGTGCAGAATTTAATCGGTTTGTGTTGCATGTCAATGTATTGTTGTGGGGTTCCACAGTGAGAGCACCTCCATTGGCAAACGTCCTATGTAACTCTCCTCAGTGTCCTTTTTGTTTCCTTTATGGAACCTTCTTTCAATGTCTTAACTGCTCTTTGTTGCCTCTTTTTTTTTTTTTCGTTTTCTTTTTTTTAATGTTCTCTCTGCGCGAATGTTGAACCGACCAGGGTGGAGAAGTGAACTTTTGAACACTGAAGCCATCTCTTTAGTTGGCCACAGAGCATTGTCGGATATGTGCTGCCATCCTCTTCTGTGCCACCCCGGCACACCTCCCCCCTCCCCCCCCTCCCTCCCTCTCTCTCTCTCTCTCTCTCCAACTGGTGGCTCCAGTATAAACAATGCGATCAGCTGTGTGTCCTTCCAAGATCAAAGAGAACATATAGATGGCACAAGTGTATTACTTTCACGATAAAATTTCTGAATGAATTCGTATGATATATAACCACAGAAATTGAAGCAAAACAATGGAGCAGAACCAACAGGAGACCAAAACCAAAAGAAGAAATAAATCCCAGACACAATGAACTCGACCAAAAGTCAGGCCTCCTGTCCCTCTGGAACTATGGAAGATAGGGCGACCACGTTGAGAACTTTAATTGTGACCAGAACATTCTATTAAAAATCCAAACACAGGAGGGTAAACATCGCTTAAACAGGATATTGATACCACAAATGAGCCACAGTTTCAAGATCCACGCAATATCTACAAATCATGCTATGCTTCATATAGCCTTTTGTGGAATCTTTTAAGCTGGGTACTGATTGCCACCAGGTACAGATCCATCCCTTTAAGCTGAGTATTGATTGCCACCAGGCACAGATCCATCCCTGTTTAGATTGTAACCATTCTGGTAGTTTGACATTGGACCTTGGTAGGGCGTGTCTCCACTATTAGGCCCACTCGGAAGGTTCTGATGCATGTTGCCAGGCACGTTGTTAGGCCATCCTGCATTTGGGGGGATTCCTCCCATGCTGTTCTGTGGCATCCCTCCCATGGTGTTTGGAGGCATTCCTCCCATATTGTTTGCTGGTGGCATCCATTCCATATTGTTAGGTTGTGGCATACTTCCCATGTTGTTTGGCATTCCCCTCATATTGTTCTGAGGCATTCCAGCCATGTTTGATGGTCCACCCAAGTAGCTATTAGGTGATGGCGGTGATGGTGGTCCAGCAGGTCCACCCATGCTGTTATGTGGCACTCCACCCATGTAATTATTGGGTGGTGTTGGAGATGATGGTGGTCCCCTTCGTCCACCCATGCTATTTTGTGGAGTCCCACCCATGTTGGCTGGAGCGTCCTTCATGCCCTGATTAGCCATAGCAGGCACTCTGTTCTGGAAATCCCGGTTCTGCACATTTTCCCTTCTCCTCTCAAAATTTCTTGACCTATCAAAATTACGAGGTGTATCGTTGAGCCTATTTCTCTCGTTTGCCTCATCATCGTTTATTACCCAGTCCTCGTGATACTTTGGATCATAGGGCACAGCTTTTCCATCAACAAAGGGTTCCCCTAAACAAGCAGAACATAGAGAAGATTTTATGTAGAAAAGAGCTTATGTTTGACTAATTGTATAAGATGGCAGAAAGGGAAGAACTATAACAAGATATGTGGTCCATAATGTGGAAAACAAAAAGGCTGGAAGGGGAATGGGGAGATGAATGTTTGAAGGAAATGAGGCTCCTGTCTGTCTTCACCAACATGGTATAGTATAGAAGTTAGTGGTTCAACCAGTGCTGCAACATGTCCAGGTTTGTGGCTCCCAAAAATGATACCCAGGTTCCGAAAGACAGCAAAACATAAATTTTATGAAATGATTATGAAACTGGTATATAAACAAGATCTTTTAACGTTCCACCAATAAAGTTATATCCTAAAACAATGCGATCCACCTAAAAAAGCAACTAGTGGATTTAAAAAATAAAATATCATGGTAGTCAAGAATGGTAGAAGAGGAGAAACATATTCACACAAGCATGATATATCCTTTCGCTATCAGCACAATATGAAACTCAAAATTAAATGCAGTTGACTCACTCCCAAATTGAACAAATAAATGCCACTGCTGTACAAAAGACAACTTTCTTACCCCCATAATCTTTGTTCTTCATGTCCAAGTATGAATCAGGTAGAACCCAACGAACTCTGGGCAATTCTAGAAAAAGAAAATTGCATAATTCAACCATCAATCCCACTTTCAACAGCAAAGCAAAGCCGCTAACCAAGATACTAAAAACAGACTTACCTTTGATCTTATAAGAAAGCTCTTCAGACACAAGAGCTCCAAATGCAAAGTAGTACCTAGTGGAAACTGAGTAGATCTTTTTCCTCGCTTCCTCCTCACTGTTAAAGAGATAACAGATTATATAATCAAGACCACAAGCAAAACAACCAGAAGATTTGCACCCTCAGCATTCTGCTAAAAGAAACCCATACAAAGAAGAGATACGTTAACACTGGCAGCCAAAACTTGAACTGTGTTTTTAATTACACAATACAAGTGAGATCATGCATTTTCCACAGGATACACAACTTGCTTACTATGCTACTGGGAATTCAAAGATAAAAATCATTTGAAAATGCTCTCTAGAAGCTAAAACGGTTTCCACCACTCGCCGTCAATAGGAACAATTTCTACAAAAGCTATGGAAACATAAATAGCCAGCTCCGCATTGAGAAAGAACAAAGAACACAAAGACTATTAGCCGCACATGGGCTAGCACAAAAGCTATGGTGTATTAGAGCCTCCCATATCCCATATCCCAGTAAGCAAGCAGTTATGTATTGGTCTTAGCGGATATAGAGAACTGAGGGGTAAGAGTCAGAGAAACCTGAACAATATCAATAAAGCACAAGCAAAACAAACCGGCTCAAGCAATATTTGTGATCCCCATCATCATATCCAAAAGACTTGAAAACAAGATATCAAAAAGAAGCTAAAATTTTACTATTTATTTCCAAACGAAGAAGAAGAAGATAGCAACAAATGGCACCCATAAGCGTTTTAGATACATAACATAGAAACGAAAAACAAAGAAATGAAATTGTGATCTATGATGACAAATTGGATTTTCACAAGAAAAAGAAAAAGAAAAGGAAAAGTAAAAGGAGGGAATGAATAGGGGATTAACCTGCCGACAACCATAGCTAGGGTTTTGATATAGCTATCAATAATCTCATCCCTAGTAGGATATCCCCCCGGTTTCTCCATGACCACAAGCCAGTGCTCAAAATCGCAGCCGTCAAGCACGGTCCCCTCCTTGGGAGGCCTATTGGACCAGTTGCGATCCTGATCGTTGAGCGACGAGGAGGAGGTCGTGCGAGTGGAGAAACACCGGAAAGAGAGGACAGAGGAACTGATCGCGATGGTTGCGGTGGCAGAGGCGGAGGAAAGGGGAAGGAGGGCGGTTCGAAGGAAAGCGAATGAGCGAGAAGAAGAGAGTGAGGGATTAGGGAGAGCAGAGAAGGAGCGAGTGAGGAGGGGGGAGACTAATGTTTTGGCGGTGACGGTGGCGGTGCCTGGCTTGAAGAGGAGAACCCTTGAGATGGCTTGAGCGGCCATGTCGACGGAGTGGAGTGGGGAGACGGGGGTTCTGGGAGGGGGTTTTAGTCTTTTAAATAGTATTTGGATTTTGAAAGTAAAGTGTTTGTTTATTTGTTTGTTGAGGAAAATAAAATTTTGAAATATTATTTATTAAAAAAAGTAAAATTTTAAAATATTATTTTTTTATTTTAATATTTAATTATAATATTAAAAATATCTTTCTATTTAATGAAATTAAGTAAAATGAGAAATTAAAAAATTAATTTTTGTCAAATTTCTTCTTTTGTCTTTCTCTTTCTCTATCATTAATGTGTTTGAATTGATCGAAAGTAGTGATAAAAAAAATAAATAAAAAATAATATAATAATAATAATGTTATTATTAATAAAAAATTGTGAGAAAAAAATAATTAAAAAGTTGTAAGAAAGAAAATAAATAGTAATTTGTGAATGAAAAAGTAAAAATTAATTATTTGAATTAATAAAAAATAAATAAATAAATTTATGAAAAATATAATATAATAATAATAATATTTATTATTAAGAATAAATAAAATAAATATTTAAATAAATTAGAAGTAAATGGGAAAGAAAATCTATAGTTAGCAAATTTTTTTATGGGATCATTACGTAGACTAGAGCATCCATTGGGTTAAGTATTTTATTAGGCGTGTAACTTTGAAAAAAAAATCAAAATAGGTCAGTAATAAAAAAAGAATCAGCATCGTTAAAAAAAAGTACAATAATATGTCACTAACTTGAATTTTATTAAATTTTTCGTTAAGTGCTGACATAACACCTACATGTAAGCATGACGTGACAATCACATTCAGGTCACTAATTTTTTTCCCCTAATTTCTCTCTCCTCCGTCTTGCTCTCTTTCCTCGCCACCCTCCATATACCAATCTCTAACCCTAATTCATCCGAAAATGCAGCGACAACCAAAACAAACATAATCCCAATGGACAATCTCTCATTCTCTCCCTAAGCTTCATCGTTGCCCCTACTCATTCTCTCTCATCTATTGTCTCTCACTTTGTCTCTCTCGCCAGAGTGTCTTCTCCACAGTCTCTCTTTCCTCCGCACTCTTTCTTCCACTTTACCCTTTATTAGACATCATTTATGAGGAGATGAGACGGAATGTTATATTGGAAACCTCCAGTTCGTCGTGATATTTTCTGTATAAATTCCGCCTTAATTCATTAGTACAGTGGAGAGAGAGTATAAATGTAAACTCAAATGAGAAATCAAAGCAGAGAAAAAACTCAAAGGTAACAACAAGTGTGGCATTGGATACTAAAACTTTATTTGGTTTACCTGTTATTTATTCTTATTATTGTTTCTGATTACTAATTACTATTACGGATTGCTAATTACTGTTACTAATTGTTATTACTGATTGTTAAAATGAAACTATAGTATTGATTAGATTGATATTAACAGTTTGTTGTTCAAATGATAAAATGACCGAATAACAATTAGTAACAGTAATTAGCAATCCGTAATAGTAATTAGCAATCAGAAACAATAATAACAATAAATAACAGGTAAACCGAATAAAGTTTTAGTATCCAATGTCACACTTGTTGTTACCTTTGAGCTTTTTCTCTGCTTTGATTTCTCATTTGATTCTACATTTATACTCTCTCTCCACTCTACTATTGAATTAAGGCGGAATTTATGCAGAAAATATCACGACGAACTGGGAAGTTAGCCAATATAACATTCTGTCTCATCCTCCTCATAAATGTTGTCTAATAAAGGGTAAAGTGGTTTTACTTGCAATTGATCCATTTCTATTGCTTATTTTAGAATTGGGCGAATAATTATGTCTATTATATGTGTACGATTAGATTCAGTAATCGGTTCACCCAATTTTGCAGTTTTCAATTGAATGTTTCATCTTTATCCACAATTTTTTTGTAGGACAATCAATTCAAGGCCCAAAATCATAACCCCAAATTCCCAATGGTGGTGATCTCTCTATGTGATTGCTCATTTTTACTTTAAAATACAAAACAAAAACAAAATCTAAAAAACAAAATATTATAAAAAAAATTAAGTATAAAAATATTACAACTTGCATATCGAACGGCCATATTTCTAGTTGTTTTTATTTTGCTGCCATCTCTTATGAGATGGATTCAGGAGGGACTTTTCAGTCCACTAATGTTTTCTTTTTCTTTTTTTTTTTTTTGAATTAAGAGCGAAAGTAAGAGAATAGAATATTTATATGTATAAAATTACAATTATACCCTTCATGCCAAATTTAATGTATGATGCGAACATTTTTTTTTTTATGTGTTAATAACCTATACAAATTAAATTATCATGAGCAAGATATCATGCCATTGCAAAGAAAAATTAGCGTGATTTTTTTTTTCTCAAAATATCTTGGAAGTAAATTGTAATCCGTAAATATGATATCTATCTATGGCGATATATCGAACATAATAACAAAGGCAGAGTTTTGGAGTATTACTATTAATCGGTCTTGTCATATAGGCTCGACTTGGATATTCAATTGCTTCGATTGAATTATCCAGAAGATGTATATATATATATATCCTAAATAATGAGAGTGATATATGTAAAAAAACAGGTCCAATTATCCTAATTTTAAATAGAATATCACGACAGATGGATCCATATTGAAAACGGAACTTAGACTTAATGTTATAACACAGACCCTTAATTGACTCCACACCTAAGGTTTAAGGTTAATTTAGTAAGAAAACAAGTTGAACCAAGTCAAGTTTAACCAAACTCACGCGTCGGCTCGTTTAATGGCTTGGTGTCAATGTCATTTGTAACGAATTGAAATTGAACTGAATTTCAACTTTTAAATGAATTGTGTCATTTAATTTTATAATATTAATAAATTAATTAAAATTAAAAAATTTTATTATTATATATAAAATAGAAGGACAACTTTATTTAAATAAAACTAACTAATTAAAAAATAAATATTTAATTTGAATTTATAAATGTAAATATATATAACGAATAATTTTGAAAATAAGTTTAATAAAATTACTTTTATAAAAGAATAAATAATTTTTTTAATTATTATGTAGACAAAATTTTAAATGAGCTATTAACAAACTTTAATTGACTTGAGCTTGCTTTTGCTCAAGTTTGGCTTATTTATTAAACGAATTTTAGATTTAAACTTGTGTATTACTTGTTTGATTAAATAAATTAATTTGAGCCGAACTCTTATCAAATTAAACTATTGAACTTTTAACGAATTTATTAGCTCAGTCGGAACCCTACTTATCTCTAAAGTCTTTTTTACCAAATCCGTGAGGAAAAAAAAAAAATTAGTGGACCCCATGTTGGTTTTTCTCTTTATTTTCATGTCTGATATTTTCTCATTTAGTTTCTAAACTGCCGAAAATTCTTCTTTTCAAATTATTTTTATTACTCCAATCTTACTTTCTCAGGTTTTTCTCACAAAATATGCTGACTGCTAGAGAGTGGTCATTCGTGGGATTGTAAAGAGTTTAGATGAGAATGACATGAGTGGAATTTGTTCTTTTGTTTTTTTTTTCCCTTATAAGATAAGGATTACGGATTGATCATCATATCATGCTGAACTCTAAATTTTTCGTGATTGATTGATGAGAACGATACTCTTTTTTGACAAAATTACATAGGCACATAGTTTTAAAACTCATTTAGAAAGAAAAAAAATACTTTTATATTATATATGCAAAATATTTTATACTGTTTCTTTGTAAATTTGACGTAAATTATCTTAGTTATTTTAGATAAGAGATTCAAGTATTTTTTTTTTTGATAAATTTGTGGAGATACTATTTTTGCTTACTTATTTTTAGATTAAAAAAGTATATGTTATCACATTTGTCCAAAAGCATGCTTTTATTTGTATTTTATTTAAGACAAGTAATGTTTAAAATTATACTTTTATTTGAAAGACATATAGTCAACAAATATTAAGTGACTTTAAATAAATAATAAAATATAATTATATAATTTTATCTAATAATTTTAACAGTCGATCTTTTATTTTTTTTCATGCTTTCATTTATCTAAAAATTCATCTTACTTTTTAACTATTTTGAAATTATTTAAATAAAAACATCATGTTTTTTTTATTTTTTTTTATTTTTTTTATAGTGACAGACACTTCCTAAAACATAGAATCATCTAGCACCTATTTCAATTGCTTTTACAATACAAATGTTCAAAGATATTTGAACTCAAAATAAACAACTGACAAAAAAAAAAAAAAAAAAAGCCTTCAAGGTGCCCTGAATTAATTACTTCGGTCGTATATTGAGCTGAAGGTCATAGCAGCATAAGAAGTGTCAATTGCTGATGATGATGATAAATTTTCTAGCTTGCCTAAACCTGCGGATAGTGTGAAAGATGAATTGTTCTCATCACACCTGCCTTGGTCAACTTTAAGACCCATAAACTCAGAAAGGATTCCAGGCCTTGATATTTTCATGTCACTCACATCTATCTCACCCATCAGCATCTTGAGCACCGTGGGCATGGATGGTCGGATCTTTGGCTTATCTTGAGTGCAAAGTAGGCCAATCTTCAGGTATCTGATAGCCTCTTCTTCATTGTAATTCCCATTCATTGAGGTATCCATAAGACGCAGCAGCTCCCTCTTTTCATGAAGTTGCCATACCTGCATATTTGTACTCTTCTCGTCAATCTGATTTCATGCAGTAATATATATGCTTCAGTATAAATGTTGATCCTTCCCACTAGATAGCTGCAATAGACATTTTCCAAATGCAACATAAAAACTTTCATTTGGCATCAAATTTGTGACGATTGATGCATTCAGCGAAATCTCATAGACTCATAGTAACAAAATAATCTGTAATGTACTCTTATGGTTCAGTCTTTTTCCTTTCCAACTTTTTTATCATAATACAAATCAAATCGTGGTCATTGCATGTGTTCTTCTTTCCCTTTTTTCTTTCTTTGTTTTTTTTTTTCCTTTGCATGGCTAAAATTGCAAAGCGCCCTCATTAGTAACCTTCAAACTAACAAAAAGCTTCAGAGGTTCATAATCAAAATTGGGAATTCAGACTAGGATAGCTCGCCTTATAGAGGCAATCTTATCAAGCTAAAGTAAAAGGCTCAAATGTGCATTTTCTCGTAGTGCATGATCGCTGAAGCATCAAAGTGATCAGCAAAATATAAGGTGAAATAATGGAAATACAAAGCGGCTTTCTGCAATCTATCAAGTTGGAAACATTGACGAACAAAAATGAGCAATAATCAATAAGGTTACATGCACAATGACACTGAGAACACCTTGACATATTGCTTTTACATTGTATGATAAAAGAAGACCCCAGTAGAACAGCAAAATGTTTAAAACCAACAAGCAGAAACAGGAAAACATACCAGACTCCACTCAGATTCCCTAACCATCAGGCATCAGCAAAGCTATACCTAGAATTCTGAGCATGCTTGCATACATCGGACCCATTTACAAGCACTTGCATAAGAAAAAAAAAGGGGGGGGGGGGGGGAAATCACCCCATTTACAAGCTGACTAGTCAGTGAAGTTGGACCCGCTTACAACCATATACCTCAGGTTTTCTCTTGCATAATGTATATTGTTTTAAATTTCCGATGATTGTCTTTATTATGTCTGAAAACAATTGGCCCCCTTATAGTTTCTTATTATAAATTTCCTATTCATGTTTCCAGGGATTGTTTTTGGTATGTCTGGAATCCGGTAATTGACCTTAGTTTGAGAATGATTCTCCAGAAAAAAAATTTGTATACTGATGCAAGAATCCATCCTCGAGTTCTTGAGTTTATCCTCATTTTGGTTGGAGTAATAAATTTACCAATTGCACTAGGCAATCATAAAGGAGGGCATCCTATCTCTTCTCTGCATGTCTACAAGAAGAGTACATAGTATATGATTACAGCAAGACCTGCATTCTATCACAGCACAACCAACCTCAAAAAACCCTTACCCTTTCGAGAAGATATTGTTCTTCTGGAGGCAACCGCCTATTTGTGTTGGACCTCCCACAAACAATTTCCAGCAGCAGGACACCAAAACTGTATATATCTGCTTTCCTTGTCAATTGTCCTTGAATTGCATACTCAGGTGCAAGATATCCTCTGCATAATGCAAACAATTATGGCATCAGTGCGATGCTTCAAGGTTATTCTTACCAAACATCGCCAATTTATGCTATTAATAGCAAGCATCAAGTAATGTCAGCGTTTCATATGATTACATTTTGTGAAAGCCGACCAAGATGGTCTTACATGCTTCATAGCAGTCAAAAATTTTCAATTTTAGAAAGCACAATCATTCCAATCAATGAGCCCTTTTGTAGACAAAGAGGAATCAACATTGAAATGATCCCATCTCACTAACAGCGAATATTTTATGAAAGGGAATCAGTGGCCTGGATGCTTAAATACGTCCACTTCAAATGGCTTTTAATTCGATCGAGATGTCTCCAATGGAAACATCAAGCAGTAAATTACCACTAAACTGCTATTTCGTTTGGAGACTAAACAAAAGAACAATAAACTATTGAAGGAGAGCACTGTGTTGCATTTGATCTTACGAAAATGAGTCATGATCTTTGAGTATACATACAAAATTAAGCAAATAAACAAACAAATACAAAAAGAGAAACAAAGTTTGTAGGCTTACGCTGTTCCCGCAACACGTGTACTAATATGTGTCGCGTTAGATGGGAAAAGCTTTGCAAGACCGAAATCTGAAATTTTTGGCTGGAGATCTTTATCAAGGAGAACATTGCTTGCTTTGATGTCCCTATGAACAATATGTGGATGAACATCCTCGTGAAGGAATGCAAGTCCCTTGGCAACACCAATGCATATCTTGCGCCTTGTAGACCAACTAAACTGGATACCACTGTGGGTTCCACCTGATATGCAGGGAGGATACAGTTAATATTCAAGTATTTTCCAATCTCATATTAGGACAAAATGATGATATTACCAAGCAGGGTGTGTGCGAGACTGTTATTCTCAAGATATCCATAGACCAGAATTCTGTGGTTTCCTTCGGTGCAACAACCATACAGCTTAACCAGATTGTCGTGCTCAATAACTGCAATCGTATTGATTTCGTTCAAGAACTCACGCACCCCTTGGCTTGATTCAGCCGACAGAACCTTTATGGCAACCACTGTGCCATCTCTGAGCCTTCCCTATAAATTTTACAACAAATTTATAGGAGTCAGATCATCGGGTCTACTAACAATGTCATACATTAACCCCTGAAATGATTTCACAGAATCTAAACATTTGCAATCACCTTGTAGACAGATCCAAAACCTCCCTCTCCAATTTTGTTTTCAGGACTAAAATTGTTGGTTGCCAATCTCAAATCCTTGTAAGAGTAAGAGCATACTCTCTGAATGGTCAAAGCTCCTGTAACAGTTAAACATTTATTGGAAGCTTTCATTTATTTGCGCATGATAAAAGACATGGAACAAAACATTTGTCTCATCTTCATTTTTTCAAGGGGAGAAAAAAAAAAAAGGAAAGAAAAAGAATTCTGCAGATGGAAAAGCAAGAGGAAAAAAGGAACATATATTTGAGTAAATCTTATATGGGAAGTGAGAGCTTATTGATTTCTAATGCTGTTTTCTTCTGTCATCTTTGTCAATTACAACAACAAAAATTACTTAATCTGGTAAAATCTTACACCAAGAGTTGAGTAGCCTTGGTCAATGATTTACAGTTCAATAGACAGACGAAAATGATAGCCTATTCATCTGCATACCATCACCAACTTCTGTGGTTGGTATAAATCGGGGATCCCCCTTCTTTCTGAAGAATGAAGACAACCAAGTCATCACCGGATCGATTATGCAAGTCATGCCTCTTTTCACCCTGCCAAAATTAAGCATCAAAAGTGTCATTGCTTAACTCTTCAGCATGTGCCTATTCTGGCTTTACCGCAACATGATTAAAACATCACCAAATGGACAGACAGTCAGAAAAGGGCAAAAATTGTATGGTAATTAGCCAGCAAAAAAGAAAAGGACCCCATGAACCCCTGGAATGTTTAAAAAAATCTAACTTCATCTGCTCTAACAAGACCTACAATTACTTACATATAACTTCATTTCCCAATATACAACTTTGTTTCATCGACAGTAATTACACAAAACTATGAAACTCTGATCCAATGGAGGCAATCACTTTCATCGAGACATTTCCAGAGCTGCCTAGGAATCCAGAAAGTTTGCAACTTCAAGAACATGACAATTTATGACGAGAACTAGAAAATACCATTAACTCTAGAAACAAAACTATAAAAGTCAAATGAAACAGCAATCGATGCCTAAAATACCGCTCTTTGAATGTAATTGCCGTAAGCGGATGTTGAGCTACTTCGATCTATATCAAGAAAGGCCCTTTGCCCCAAGATTGTACTTAACAATGAAAAGACAGAGGAAAAAAAAAAAAAACAAACTCAAACATAAAACTCGCTGGCTATCAACGAACATTCTTACTTCACAAGGAGCGAGATAGAGAGAGAGACAGAGATAGAGATAGAAATAATAAAATTTCCCTTAATGGGCTGACTTTTTTTTTTCTCCTTCTTGCTTCCCTTCCTCCATTTCTTCATGAAGCCTCATAACAAACAATCAAAGCATCGAACTCGTTCTCCTGTGTCGCAAGAAATGACCATCAGTCTATGAGAACGTTAAGTCTAGATAAACAAGCAAATTTAACACTGCTTTTATTGATTGTTTTGAGAAGAAAAACAAGGCTCCATGTCAGGAGAGATGCTGATAGTTTAAAGTCTTAACTCTTCTATTTTAGTAAAATGTGTTGTCTAATTAGTAATTTCAGTGTAAAAAAGCAAAAATATTATTAAAATTGTATTTAAAAATTGAGGATCAGCGTTCAATGGGACAGTGTATAAATTGTACAACAGTAAAGTTACGAACATGTGCCAAAAACTCAGAGTTAGATATCATCTTATGATAATTATTTTTTTAAATAACAAAAAAAAATTATTACGGATATATTAGTGATCGAATTGAAAGTCGAAATTAAAATAACTTCTATTGTGGTGTCTCATCCAAATATTCATAAAATTAAATGAGGCTTCACTACTGAAAATCATAACGATTATCGAGTCATAAATTTGCGTCATACAACACACATTCCACTAAAAAAAGCAACTTGATACAGTAACCAGGAGAAATGCGGCTGGCAAAACTTAAACTTGAGGGAAAAATATAGGTGGACAGATTTAGTGGATGGAGAATAGATGCGGGAATTTTTTTGCGTAACTAGATAATTTTTTTGTGCAACGAGAAACTAAATTATTGCAACAAATTTTGAAGTATTTTTTCATATATTTTTTCGTTGTAAAAATTAAGCGTCTGGTTGCACAAATAAACCACCTGATTGCACAAAAAAAAATTTCGGTCCATTTTCCGTCCACTTAATCCCGTCCACCTAACGAAACTCAAACTTGAGTCTCCAATATTTTTTTTTTACTTTAATGATATATTAATATATCGATTTACTCTTGGGTATTATGATAATTATTAATTATATATTTATAATTTTTATAATATATTATCGCTGAAAATTAAGCAACCATATTGACTTTGAATGTGTTCAAAATGGTAGTAAAAAAAAAATTTATTGATTTTGATTCGGTATGATTGAACAAGTCTTAAATTGTGGGCCGACGAGTCTACTCAGTAGGTACATTACCCCTTTGTTTGGGAAAAGAAAGAAGGGAAAAAGAAATGTGATAAGAATGAATACGAGAAGAATAAATATTAAAAGAGAAGTATATTTTTTATTTTTTTTTGTATTTAAAAGAGTACAATATGAAAAAAAATTAAAAATATTTTTGTTTTGAAATGAATGAAAAGTAGAAAATATGAAAATTATATATATTATTACACCAATTTTACCCTTAAAAACAATAATAAAAAAATCAAATTAGGGACATAACAGTAATTTAAAAAAAAAAATGAAAATGAGATGGCAACTGGTAGAGGCAGCCACCATTTCCGGGGATCGTCCCAATTCGCCCAATGTTGGGAAGGGGAATTGGGTTTGGTGGAACCCAGGAGTTTTATTGGTGGAGTTTCATTTTTTTCTTGTTTTTAATCTATAAAGAATTATATTAGGCACTTGAAGAGGAAAAAGTGAAATTTAGTAAAATTTAAATTCTTTATCTATTGATTGAGAGATAACCTCCTCAATCAGTTGAATAAATACTCGACTTCTGACGAAGTTGGGTTCAGTGGAGCCTTAGGAAAAAAAATTATTGGGTATCCCATGCGTAGAGTGCACTTATAACCAAACCTTTTGGCATTCCACCATGTAGCTAAACAAGGAGCGGTACCCCAATTCCTCCGAAGTCATTTCTTTCTGCACGTATGTCCCTCTCAAACAAGAGGTAAGAAGTTGGTCAAACAAAAAACAAAAGGCAAGAAGTTTTGAAAAGTCAAGAAGTTTTGAAAAGTCAAACATCATAATTAATTTGTCCGTGACGGATTTGGTGGACGGAGGGAGCCGCGTAATTTTCATCCCGATTTTTTTTAAGGCATTCATTACATAATCAAACAATTTTTTTTTATTATGTCTATATATATTTTTTTTGTGCAACCACATAAAAAAATATGTAACGAAAAAATAATAATATTTTTTGAATTACTTTTTATCAATTTAGTTACACAAAACACGTTTCTGGTTGCACAAAAAAAATTTCGTATGGAGACAGTAGAAAAAAATCATTTGGCCATAAAGTTTTTCTCTTTTTTTAATCTCAATTTATTGTGCATCAATTTAAATTTATATATATATTTTAAACATATTACATATAACTTTATTTTCACCTTTTCTTACAATTTTTTAAATTTAAATCAATTAATAAAAAAATAATTAAAAAATAAAAAATTTGAATTCTCAATCTCTTTTATTAACTCATGACCTTATCTTTACCTTTTATACTCACAAATTATTTTTTTTTTTTTAATATTCGGTGAGACTCACTCTATATCTCACCATCTCTCCTTTCTCCCTTTCTTCATTGTCCCACGAATGGTTGATGCTCCATCTAGAAGACAAAGAAAGGAAAGGTACCTTTATACTTTACTGACAGAAACATTGCAAATGATTTCCTTACGATTGAAATGATACTACATTAATGAGATCCGTCTAATTTCACAACTGAAGAATCTTAACTCTAGTAACCAATGAAGAATTCTTTGCATTTGTTGGCTTACAATAAAAAGCAATTCTCTCCTTCCTCTTAGTTGTTCATTTTTTATCTTTCTTTAAAGAAAAAGAGTTTAGAACCGTACAAAAAAAAGAGTTACAATTCTCTTCAATCATCTCTAGAGAGTTGTTATTATCTCCAACCCCTTTTACATTTATCTCATTATGTCAGGTTAGCTTATCATGAACAACAAGTTAATTAAACTCATAAATCAACATCTCAACATCTCTCATTTTGCACATGATAATCTATAACAAACATTATCACTATTAAGATATTCTCAACATTTCATTTCTCACAAACTATCCATATCAGCGAATGGATCGTATAACCTAAAAGCACATCTGCATTTGGGAACACATTCTATAAACCCATCGAAAATACATAAAGGCTACAACCCTTTGAAAAATAAATGTGTGCCTCAAAATCGTGTCCAGTTGTGCTCTAGACGTATTTTGCAGCATCAATCTCAATTTTACCTCATCCCTCTTAGACTGAATTAGATTCTTTTTTTAACATATATCAATAATTATGTTTCATTCACCTTGAATAAATATAATTAATATATCAAGGTGTGTTTATTTTATAGGATAAGATAAGATAGTATAAGTTAAAAGTTAACTGTCTCACCTTAACTCATGTTTTGATGCTCAATAACATAAATATAGAATATACTAGTGTAGGTTAATTATCCTATAAATATGAGATAGTACTATTTCTTATACCCCATGGATTAGTTTATTCAACCTCATTAGCTAGTGTTGATAAATTATATATTTACTAATATATCCTTTTAATTAAAATAAATTTTAAATATTTTAAAAAATTAATATATAACTAAAAAAGACTTATCTCTCTCCTCCCTTCTCTCTCTCACTCCTCTTCTCTCTTTCCTTTCTCTCCCCTCCTTCCTCTCTCTTTCCTTTCTCTCTCCTCCCTCCTTTCCTTTCTCTCTCTCTCTCTCTCTCTCTCTCTCTCTCTCTCTCTTTCTCTTCCTCTCTCTCATTCATTTTCTTTTATATAAATTTAAAAATTTATATCTTAAAAATTATTTAACTTTTTTCCATAAAAAATTAAAAAATATATTAATATCTTTTCATTGATATCTTGAAATTTATTTATATAAAAAAATTAATACTTAATTTTGAAAAATATTTTTTTTATAAAATTAAAAATTGATAAATAGTATAATATACAATAATATATAAAATAAATATTAAATTTATTTCTTAATTTTAATTATTTTTAATAAAAATGTTAAAATTAATAATAAAATATAAGTCAATTATTTTTAAGATTAAAAAAATCATTTTGATATATTATATTATTCTACCTCATATCATTCAAATATTGTATAGAATATCTATTTTATATTATTTGATACTATCTAAACATAATATAAATTAATAATTTAGTCTATCCTAATTTAGTTTATCCTATGTTATGTTAACATATATTATTTTATACTATATTATCCTGTTTATGTACCAAATACACCTTCACTGAACATATACGGTCAATGCCAGACAAGGAATGTAACATAGAACAATTGAAGACCTTACAGAGGTCTAGGAAGAACGGGCATCGCAAATCAGTGCAACAAGCCAGCCCCAATAATAATGGTTTTAAAGTCGGAATCCCAAGAGCCTGAGATCCTCGCTCCAAGTTCCAACCTTTTTTTGGCTCTAGAATGCCTCCCAAAGCAGAGTGGACCTGCTGTTACTTTAATAACAGGACTCACAAAGCATCACTCAGCAGGAGCAAAAGATACTTGCATTACTTGGACACAGCCTTAATTTGGAAGACTTCATGGAAACAACAAAATTGTTTAAAGATTTATTTATTTAACAAGCAGCCGTGTTACATCGCATGACTGCAAACTGAACTCATATTCAAATATGAATTCAAATTTTCAGATTTTCTTCTATCTAGTACTAGCATGTTCGATGGTAGCAGGGGCACAAGATGATAACAGACAGGCTGTTGGGGTTGGGGCTGACATAAAAGTTCTACGGGTGTGTGAAAAGAATTGTCTTTGCAATCTCTAGTGCTTTCTTACGGCCAAACAACTTCTCCACAATTGCCAGCGAAAACTCCATTGCTGTTCCAGGGCCTCTGCTTGTGATGAGATTGCCATCAATCACAACCCTATTCTCAATTTCACTCTTATCTGAAATCTTGTCACACATTGCCGGAAATGCTGTGGCTTTTTTACCCTAGAACAAAGTGGAACATCTACCAGCTTAATATATCATGAATTGAATATCAAAGCACAAATGTACTTATCATTTACCATAGATTAAACACGAAATGAGCTTTGCAGCTTATGCTGTAGAGAGACTTGGCCTCAGAACAAGACTCTCATAGGTAAATAAAAGACTAATTTGTCTGATAAATAGGGCCTATTCCACGTCAGATATAATCAAAATAAATTTGACATTTACTTGTGGGGTCTGAGGAGCATTTAGAGCAAATGTCAATCAAACTATGACCAGTACTCTTTAAAATATCCTAATTGGTAGAAATTTATAATTAAATTTCTCAATCTATTTTCATTCAAATTCATCAGGCCTTGAAAATTACTACTAATTGTAACCCACTATCAATTGCAGCTGTGTCAATGCCATATAAATAAATTCAATGCCTTTCCTTCTTTTCTAGTGATATTTAACTCCACACCCTGAGTCTTGAGAGACCATGTCATCACAGATAGAAGGCACTGAGTCACAATAATAACTAATGAGGTAACGACTGAGGCATCTTTTGTAGTGCAGGACAATACCAAAGCTTTCTTTTCATTTTACAGTCAGGATGATACCAAAGTTGAGAACAATTCAAGCGCACTGGACCAACTTGGAACTTAGTAACCAATATGGCATGGATAATGAATTATTAACCAATGTTTAGGTATTTGCATACTGCATTCAATTCAGTATTTAAAAGACAGAAGAGCTCAAAACAAGCCAGATCAAACCAGGTAAAATCAGCTTCCATAACCTATGTAAAGTGAAATAAATGATATTTCTATCTGCTCGCTCAAATTAGAAGGAAACTATGTTGACCCCATATAAAAATTTCACGTAAAAGGTGATACCTTGAGCAAGCCATGAGGTTCCAAGACTAAAGCTGGAGATGCACATATCGCTGCATACGGTTTATTAGATTCCCTCTGCTTCTTCAGCATATTCACCAATTTTTCTGACTTTGAAAAAGCTTGAGCACCACCAAGCCCACCCTACAAATGGGTGGTAAAGGATATAATTGAGAATCTTCAACTACAATAAAAAGGCCAACAACTGAAGTAAATCTAACCAGAAGATGAAAGGAAAAGTTACAGGTAAGACTAGGAGGTCATAGGAAAGTTTAAAAGCGTCATCAAGGAGCACTTCTGCCTCTAGTTTTACTTTACGCGAGGCAAGAATTTCTAGCTTTTCCTCCACAGAAGCCACAATTACGTTTGCTTTAGCTCGTCGCAATATGTCAATGATGATAACAGCTTCCATTTCCTCTGTTCCATTTGCAATAGGTACAAGAACCTGAAGGTAAAGTGAATACACCGCGAATTGTAAAACAAACATGTTTGCCAAAATGAAATGCAAATAAATGCCTGGGCACATGGTGATATCATGATGTTAATAATTTTTCTGTAATGCAACATCAAATTAACAACTAAAAAGGCCGTGGATCCTCCCAATTTACTACTTAACAACGTAGGAATGGATGGCAATGGCCATTAAAAATCGATATAATTGCTGCAACTCTCTCATTCTTCTTTAGCATGGGTTAGGTAAAAAGTCAAAAGGGAACCAGAAATTATTCAAGATCGGGTTGTGTAATTGTTACTGTGCCTTGTTGCACGTAATATCTAGCCCAATCTGGTATAAAATAAGAGTTTCTGGCCATAACTTTGGCTACTCCAACTTTGCCTCACAAATCACTAGATCCAATGGTGTCATACATGCCATTCTTTCACACAATCTTCCAAACACAATTTGAGGAAGCAACAAAATGGATATGTTATATACAAACTGTACCCGAGGAACATCATCAAACTTCCACTCAATCGGATTGAGCTCCTTTACAGTATATTCATCTCCATGGTTGGGGCGCATCACCTGAATATAAGATAAAAGTAATGCAAATGCTATAAGGCCCTTGACAAACTCTTTCAGAAACAACATGGGTATGCCACAAAACATGTGTTTTTTGCAACCCTTAAGCTGATTTAACCAAAGACCATCAAGTGTGTACCAAGGGCCCTGCAACCTCGTCAGCTTTTTGTTTGCCAAACAGCTCCTCAATCAATGCAACAGCAAATTCAAAGGTAGTGCCAGGTCCACGACTTGTCACAACTTTTCCATCTCGATGCACTCTTGATTCAACCGCAGTTGCACAAGATTTCAATTGCTCCATAAATGAGGGATAACAAGTGGCCTAGCGGGAAGGGGGAAAAAAAAAAAAACAAAGATGACCCAACTCTCTCATGGCGCTCGTCCTACTCGTCATCATAATCATTGGCAGAAAAGAACATCAGCAAACAATTAGTGGATTAGCGAATGCTTACTTTCAATCCTTTAAGCAAACCCCAAGAGCCAAGTGCAACCGCAGGAGAAGCACAGATTGCGCCATATAGCCGCCCTTCTTCAGATTGCTTCTTGACGATGCCTTCCAAAGCTGCACAATTTTTAAGATTCACAGCACCTGGAATCCCTCCCTAACCACGACAGGATAGAAAACCTTATGACTGCCAAAATCTATTTTTGAAAAAAAAAAGAAAAAAAAAAGGAAAAACTTGCACAGAAAACATAAATGAAAATCATTCTTATTTTGGAAAAAAAAAAAAAAAACCTAAATTGCTATCATAGTGTCGAAGGTGGTGGGGGGGTGGAGTGGGCGACGGAGGGGAAGAGAGAGAGAGAGATACTGACAGGAAGAGCGACGAGATCGAAAACAGAACCGGCGCAGTCAGAAACGAGAGCATCGGCGAGGATCTTGACGCCATGACAAGCCTCAACTCGAAGGTCCTTCTCGACGGAAGCGACGGAAACGTCGGCGCCGGACCTCCTGAGAACGTCAACAATTACCACGGCCTCCAACGGTTCCGTTCCATTAGCAATCGGCACCAAAACCTACACACACAGCACACGAAATAATTTTTTTTTTTTAAATGAAATCAAAAGAGAAGAGTTTAAGTTACTCTTCAAAACATATCATCATCATCATCATCATCTATCATCAATCATCTAACGCCAAGAGAGGACATCGCCGGCGTCGCTCCTACCTTCTTGGCAGTGGAAGCCATTGCAGCTATCGTCTTGGGTCTTCTAAAGGAGAAGAAGTTCGCTGAGTAGTTTCGAGTGAGTCGAGTCGTTCTTGTTGTGGTGCTCGAGGAGGGACTACTCAAGTAAAGGAGGAGAGACTGTGAGGCCACGTGGCGTACCATTGCCATTTTCTTCTTTCCTTCTATCTCCTTTTCTTTTCTTTTTTTTTTTTCTTTTTTCAAAAAAACATTAATTACTCGATTATTTTTCTTTTTTTTCCCAAGAACCTTCTCGGTGTTCCCATACAAGGGCGTGGGCCCACACCGACTAGCATGGGAACCCCGAGCTAGCGATGGGCGTTCAACTGTTTATGATAATCCGAACCAAAATTTTCCCGTTAATGATATTCAGTTAATTTCCCATTAATTAATTTTAATATTTTTAAATTTATAATTTAAATAAAAAAATTTGTAATAATAAATCTTTATCTATCCCCATATATATAAGATTATATTTATTTTAGTATTAAACATTTATAAATTTTCTCAATTTAGTTCTAAATTGTTTAATTTTTTTAATCAAGTCTTAAACCTTTCAGTTTTTTTACAAATTAGTTCTTTTATTAATAGAAGTCTATCAAACCGTTAAAAACAACGGTTGGCCAAACAGAGATTAATAAAAAAATTCTAAATACGTTTTTTTATATTTTTCCATTTCAACCAAGTCCTCAACGTTTTAAAACTTTTCAATCAAGTCCTAAAAGTTCTAAAAGTTTTTCAATTGAGTCCTCTAATTTCAAAAATGTGATAATGGGGTACTTTTGGCCTTTTTTATTTTTTATTTTTGCCATTAATCATTTTTAAATTATTTTTACAATTTTTAAATATTGCAACTAGAAAATAAGGAAAAAAAATCGTACATATGATTTTTTTTACTCATTTTCATTCAGTCAACGGTCATTTTTAACTTTTTGATTAACTGCCATTAAGGGAAGGACTCGTTTGTAAAAGAATTGAAAAGTTTATGACTCGATTGAAAAAATTAAAAGGCTTAAAGCTAAATTGAAAAAATTTATAAACATTTAGGATTAAAATGGATACTATCATGTATATATTTATATCTATATGTGGATCAACCTGCTACATAGTACTATTCTCTAATTGTTTTGAGCTTTTTTGAGTATTCAAAATAGATTCAAGATTTATACTCTTAACAATAAAATGCATTATTAATTTGCAATTAATTGGTAATTTTGTTATCTTTTTTTTTTTTTACTTTTTAAATGATTTTTTCAATTCTTAGTGTCCTAGAAACAGAAAATATTAACTATTTGGTTAGTTACAATCACCATGACTTCTCTTTGGAAGACTATCACCACAATTAATTATCTTACATATTGTTTCCTCATCTTCTTTGTAGTCTTTTGTGATGAATTTTTTTATTAAAAAAAGAGTACAGTTACGTGGACAGGATTTGGTGGATGGAGAATAGACGGAAAATTTTTTTTGTGCAACTAACTAATTTATTTGTACTACAAGACACTTAATTTCTGTACCAAAAAAATATATGAAAATATATTTTCAAATTTTGTTATAATAATTTAACGTTTTGTTATACAAATAAACCGACTGGTTGTACAAACAAATTTTCCTATCTATTCCCCGTCCACCTATCTATTCCCCGTCCACCTATCTTTTCTATTAAAAAAATGTATCACAAGTATGTTGATTATTGCATTTGCGGGTTGAGGGTTAAGGTAACTCTCATTTTTACCTGTCTTGTTTAACCACCTATATAGGGACAAATTCATCATCCAAGCATAATTAGGGCAAAACGAGTCTCTTCTACTAGAGATCACAACATTTGTCGAGTTTGGAATTGACGTTGTATCACATTCATTACCCATAAATAGAACCCAGTATTTTGCTTAGGAGAAGATGCAAACACCGAGACTCGAACCTAAATTTCGTAGCATGAAAACACATTAGTTTAGTACTGGACGATGACATTGATTTTGAATATAAGTGCTTCTGAATGTAATTGCCGTCAATTTTAATTTTCACTTTATATGCCTTATTTTCGGCAAGTCAATAGCTTGAAAATCCATTATACATAGCCATGGATGGAGCTTTAATGCATTTTTCGTAAGGCTATTACCTCAGGAAGCGAAAAAGGCTTTTAGGTACGCTTTTTTCGATAAACTAATTCACATTTTAATTTTAGCAACGAGGGAAAAAATGTGAACTTGAAATGGAAAAAAAATGTGAACTTGAAATTTTAGTGGGTTGCAATGCAGATAAAGGGAGTGTAGTATTTGTGTTCTTAAACACTAAGAACAAACTTCACACAACAAGATCGTCGGATTTTATAGGAACCGGAAACAATGAGGAGATTACTAAGAATAAAAGGCAATATCATAGTAGGTGTGTTGGATACTGGTGAGTTAATCGAATTAATATATTACTTTTCCACTTATTTAGTTGATTTTTTAGGTGCCCAAATTCTTCAATTTGGCCATTTGCTAATTAATTTTACACTTTTTCTTGTGCTATGTAGTTCTTTGTTAGGGAAAATTGAAATTTTGTAAGTTCAACTCAATTCTCACGGATTTGGTCATTGAATTTGTTTTAGATTTTAATTTATCTTGCTCCTACATCATTAAGTTAAAAATTTTCATCTTTCTCCTACTTATATATTTCAACTTTTTTTTCTTTCCTTTTTGTGAAATCTTTTTTATGTTCTTTTTGTGTAGAATGGACAAAATAATCCATTAGTTATGCAAAATTGGACGATACGTTGGTCAGATAATGTTTTCTCCGTTTTGGGTTTTGTTTGGGGTTCGTCACACATTGATCTTCATTCGTATTCAAATGAAGATTGTGTTGGAACACAAGAAAATGTTGGTAATCTCTCTAACTCTACAAATATGAATGATGTGATTACTTATATTAACTTAAATAATATATCTATACTAGGGGACATACTTGATGTGTTTGAAAAACTAGAAGTTGTAACAATTAAAGGTGTTGCCAACACTTCTAGAAGGAGTTCAAGGTTGAAAGGTAGAGATAAGAGGATTGCTAATGATAATGTCAGCAATATGGCCAATAGCTCAAAAAGGAAGGAAAACATGAATGAGAATCAAAAAAATATTTCAAAGGAGTTGAAGTTTGACAACAATAAAGTGCCTCAAATGCCTGTTCCTAGAGCTAGTCCTATGAGGAAACATTTAGATAAAAAGAATGTTGGGCCCAAAAAACATCAAAAAATGTTATGGGTGAAAATTCTAGTTCTAAAAGGAGTAAAAAAGGGAAAAACTAAAAGCATGGTAGAAAGAAAAAGATGAGGGCAGAAGTGATAGTGAAGTTGTAACAATTAAAGGTGTTGCCAACACTTCTAGGAGGAGTTCAAGGTTGAAAGGTAGAGATAAGAGGATTGCTGATGATAATGTCAACAATATGGTCACTAGCTCAAAAGGAAGGGAAACATGAATGAAAATCAAAAACATGTTTAAAAGGAGTTGAAGTTTGACAACAATAAAGTGCCTCAAATACCTGTTCCTAGAGCTAGTCCTAGGATGAAACATTTAGATAAAAAGAATGTTGGGCTCAAAAAATATCAAAAAATGTTATGGGTGAAAATTATGGTTCTAAGAGGAGTAAAAAAGGGAAAAACTAAAAGCATGGTAGAAAGAGAAGGATGAGGGCAGAAGTGATAGTGAAGATTTTGATTTTATAGTATCAGATAAGGAGTTTGCCTACACTGATTCTAAGGATGATGAATGACTCAAGGATGCAATGGATGATGATAAAATACAAGACCAAGTCTCTGATGAAGAAGGAAAATTTTTTGTGAACCTCAAAATATGAACCTGCAATTATAAAGAGTGGATGATATCTGGAATTCTATACAAACATGTTGCATGTTGTGTTGGTCACACTAAAGTAAACTTGTAGAATTTATGTGATGAGTATTTTACTATCAAAAAGTATTTTGTTGCCCACAAATAGATCATCTACCTTTTTTATGAAATTAATCTTGTATCCAATGGAAGGATATCAACTTATATAGCTACCTAAATTGGAGAGGAAGGTTGGAAAGCCTAAGAAGGAAAGGAAAAAAAGGGGGGGGGGGAAGTAAAAGCGGAGAGATCAAAAGTATGTATAGTTAAGTGTAAGAACAGTTAAAGGTATGGCCATAATTCCATGACTTACACTAAGGTAAAATGACTTTGATTTTCAATTTCAACATATAAATTGATTTATTTCATTTGTTATGAAAGTTGCCATATAACTTTCATTTAATTTTTTATCCAAGGATGCCAACAAAGAGCATGGTAACACTAGTACTGTTGGTGGAAATGTTGCTGGAAGGGGAAAAACAAGATCAAGTCAAAGGAGTAAAAGGTCCAAAGGAAGATCCACATCAAGTGCAACCAATGGAAGAGGGAAAAAGATAATTTATGGTATTTAATAATGCTAGCTCAAGTTACAAATTGAGTTTTAAAACTGTCACATAACAACCTTTTGTGTAAGAAAAGAAGAATACTTCTCAATGACCATCATAGGAAACATACCTGCCAACTTCACAGCCTTAACCTTCACAATCTACCCTCTAATATCCTAGGTAAACATTATTAATTACATTGTTGCCTTTGCTCTTCATTTTGTTCATTGACATAATAACTAGCACATATAAAAATAGAGTACAACACAACAAAATCAAAACCAACAGCTTAATTGATTCAGTATGCATCTCTAGGTTGTGTAGCTTGACATAAAATTTCCTTAAATCTACTTGATTTTCCTTCAGATGTGTTGCATTTTGAAGCTTATTGGCAGCCTCATGCTCTTTTGTTTGCATGTTTACTAGAAGACACCAACCCAAAAAACTTAAGTTGTTATCACAATAGTAGTAGAGTTTGTTCTTGATTTTCTTTGATCCCAAAACCTTGACTGAAGCTCTTTTTTGCATGTCTTGCACACTATGTTTCTAAACTTGGGCTCATTGAAGTTCATGAAGCTAGAGGTTTGAGATGCCATGTTGGAGATTGAATCTGCTATGAGAGTTTTTGGGATAAAAAAATAGCTGAGGAGATAAAGTATTTTTGCTTTGTTTTGTTGCTACAAAAATGTTTTATAAGTAGTGGAAGCCTACTAGATTATAGTCGTTGGAGGAATAATTGTACTTTTGAACTCCTTTTTTGTTCTAACGTTCATTAATATTGTTTCAGAATGTACTGGGGGCATTTTCGTCCATTTATGTCATTTTCAGTGGCACTTTTGTTATTAAAAGTAACTTTCTCTAATGGTTACTTAACGAAGGATATATTTTATTACAACAAATAAAGTATATGATATTTTCAATAATTTTTTGAACAGCGGTATGTGATATGTAATTATGACCTATTTTAAAGATTTCAAATGTAATTTACCCTAAAAAACACGAACCAAAGGTACACGAAAGAATTTTGATGCTACACTCAACAACGAGAAGATAAGCTAAGTGATAAGTCGGATTATAATGCCATAAGAATAACCTTGATAAGTTTCAGGGTTCTCAAAAGAACCAAAGTGAAAAGTCTCTCAATTTTTTAATTCAACTCCAGTATTTAATCTTTTACCCTAGAAGGGTTACACACTTATTTATATTAAAAATAGAGTCCAACTAGATTAGAAAAAGCAACGTCCTGTCAAGACACAAATTCTAGGCCCTTAACAGTCCTAATAGGATAAAAATTTCAAAGCTTGACTAAAAACTCAAAATAAAGGATTAAACTAAATTAAAACGTAGTTAGACTCCCTGAGAGTAACCAATTTTAGTCCGAGGCAAGTTCGACCTTGGATCGATTCTAGTTTAGGGCAAGTCCAGTACTGATCCTTCTACAAGCGAGTACACATGGTTTTCATCCTTAAATGAGCTTGATCTTGAGATTTGATGAAGTTTATCAAGCTTTAATGTGCCTCCAATTTTTGATTCCCTTGTTTTGCACTATTTTCAACACAAGTAATTTCAATAAATCCATTTAAAGCCTCTTGCATACTCTTAGCTTTAGATTTTGTTACTAGACCTATATGCGTAGTGGATCACTTGAGGTTGTACAGGTACTCTCTTGATTTCCATCACATTTTCTTTAATTTTATATAGAACATAGGATCTCGTCAACAAAAATTAAAGAAAGTCACTGTTTTCTTTAGAAAATGCCAATCTATATGATTACCAATTTCACTTTGAAATCTCCTTTTGAATGAATAAGCTTAATGTAGTGAATGTCTTAAGAAAACCCACCACAAACTCAAGGTAAAGAGATTATGAGTGAAATTTCTAAAAGACCTAAAGATGATGAGTGAATTCATGAGTTTTGCATTCCTTTTTATATTTTTGAAGAATCACTACAATAAATAGAGAAATTGAAGACTTTTTTTTTTGCGACTAATTAATATATAGTCCTTAAATGTCTATGTTTTGTGACATTTTAGCAAAATAGTCGCTTAATTGTTCGTAAGTTCTCGCACCATATTTTGGCCTCAAGGCGAGAACGAATTTTAATTCTTTGCGACTAATTATTGTAAGTAGTCAATAAAAGCGAATTTTTTGCAACGGAAGATTTGTTAGTTGCAGAATATGTTAATTATTGTGACTAAAATTAATTTTAGTGGCTACTTATTTCTGCGACTCTATAATAAATAGTCGCGGATAGAAAAATAATCCCAAATACAACAACCCTTTATTTTAATTATATTTTCTTTTAGTCAAAAAAAAAATAAAACATTGTTTTTCCATTGACTCTCCTAGATGGAAAGCATGATCTGAAGCTCTCAAAAGATCAGTGCTTTTCCATGGACCCTTATCGTTGGATAGAACAATCTAAACCTCTCGCCTCTCTTTTTAGCTCTCTCTCTCTCTCTCTCTCTCCTTTTTTCTATCTGTCTCTCTCTCGTTTGCTTTTTTTTTCTCTCTCTTTCTTGCTCGCTTTCTCTAGAGCTTCCAAAGGCTACGTCCCTAGTAATTCCTTTCTCTTGTCTTTTGCAATTTCTTGTGTGTTTATTTTTATGCCTTTCATTCTTCGAATTGATTATGGGTTTTTAGGGGGTTTTGTTTCATGCATTCTTTTGCTTGAATCTTGGTTCTGATTGATTATATAAACCAATTTGGGGGTTTTCAATTTGTTGCTTTGAAGTCTTAGGCCATCTATTAATAGTGGGTTTTTTTTTTTTGGTTCCCTAAGGAGGAAAAACCCAATTACATAACAATAATTTGTTGTAAAGCCACACTACATACATCTTATTGCAATAGGGACAAAACCCCACCTTGGAAGAACAACTAACTCAAAATGGAGTACCAACACTGAGCAGCAAAAAAGTCAACCATAATTTTCAATTATCCTTAGCTCTAAAATCTTCGGTCTCTGCACTTTATTTGACAAAAAAGTCAACCATAATTTTCAACTATCCTTAGCTCTAAAGTCTTGGGTCTCTCCACTTTATTTGACCCTTCTTTCTCTAATCTTTTTCTTTTGCCGCCATCTTTAGTTGTAAATTTTAGCCCCAAATTTGTTCATCCCTGCCTTTGTTCATTCGCACTTATGGACTTCAATATGTTGTTCTAAGTTTCTTATATTGATTATTTATTTATCTAATATTTGTGTATTATGTTTGTATTTATAAATCAAGTTGGCAAAATTAGAATTGCCCTTGGACAAATTCGTCGCCTTGGAAATAATGCCAACTTGCGGAGACAAGAGAATCGGCCTGTCCATCCTTCAACGACTCAATAACCTTTAGAGCCACATTCATGATCTCAGCTAGCTGTCCCTCCAACTCAAATGCATGAAAGTCTTGCTCGAGTGACCTCTTCTCAAAGTAAATATGGTATAAGTTTTGGAAATTTTTTTTTTTCCATATGAATTTATTGATCTGATTTAGCGTGTCCTTGGTAAATGTAGGGAAGAGAGGCCGTGTCTCACTATAGGAAAGGATTTGAGGAAAATTAACCAAGTGATTGGGACTAAACTGACTATCCACATTTCTAAAAAATATAACAGGCCAATAGATTAGAGTACAATCTGCTAAGTTGTCCAGTGAGCTTGGAGTGATTGCAAGGAAGTTCATTTCTGTGCCAGTAGCAAAACAAAAGCTGCCAAATGGAGAATTGGAGGTGGCTTATAATCGTCTAGGAGTAAGTTTTATTATTTACAATATTCAACGTTTTTTAGGTTCAACCATTTTCTTCTAATTTGTAGTGTTCCTGGTGGATAAGGAACTTAGTCTTAATATATGTGTAAGTACTTGTCACATGTTCTTAAAAAATTTTGCTTGGACAAACTTTTAAGTCTCGAAGTTTGTTTGTTTAACGTTTGTCTTCTAATATGATTAAAGGTGCTGAAACAAGGGAAAAAATTATAAGTACCTATAAGACGTATGACCTATAAGGTCCTACTGTTTCCAAATTTGTTTTGCATTAGTACTTATTTTATGCAGGTAAGGTTAAACATTATTGATGTGGAAGAGTACCGTATCGTATTCATCAATTCTTCATTAAAGCGTCGTATGAAAGATTTTAGCTTCATACTCAAAAAGAACAAAAGAAGAAGAGTAAAACAGAAGTCTATCTTTACCGTAAAACAATTACTTATTCAGTCTACACCACAACATCCCCCCTCTCTTCTTCAGCTTACTTCCATCCAAATAGTAAGCACAAGCTTATATAATGCATAAAAAAAGTTACAAATATATGCTCTTGATTGGTATCATGATCAAGGCAACTATGATGCAATCTAGACTTTCACTAGCAAAACATATTACTATCACCACTTAATTACCTGCAGTTTTTGGAATGTGCCCCATCACGATTGTCTTTACACCTACCGATTACAGCGTCTCCTCTAGGATATAACTTATCAAATGAGCATCAAAATTTTAGCCCCAGAGGTGAGCAGTGCAAGTGAAAATAATGAAACAACAGATGTAGCAATTATAAAATCAAATTAAACGGAGACCAGACTTCTTTGAATTTTAGAGAATACATAGTTGATCTAAAAGCACAATTACTTGGATTTTAAATATAATTGGATCAAAAGTATCCATACATGTGAGCAGAAGTGGAGTTTTTTTCAGCATTATAATAAGCAAATTATTTCACCAAATTTAAACTGTAGAACATACAATGCCTCTGGTGAATACTTGCCTGATTAGTCTCATAGTCATCATAATTTGACAGATCTCTGGAGTGTAAATGACTCCAACCATAAAAGAAAGCTACATTAGACTGCCCTGAAATCAATCTAGGAATAAATGAAAAGAAACTAGGGCTCATCAAAAAAAAAAAAAAGTATGCTCTTAAAAACATCACATCGTTAACTTTTAGGATCAAGGCATTGTCTTACATTTATAAAATCATATTTGAGGCATAAAAGAGGCAATTTTTACGGAAACACCAAATTACTTGGCTCAAAAGTTGAAAATAATTAGAGACAATGAAAAGTTGTAAACTATAAATGAGATTACCTTCTTAGAAGGGAGCAATGATCTGAAAATTGAGCTAAGGAGTCCATTGATGAGAAGGGGTTGGGGAAAACTTGAACCCAATTCCTACAGTGACTCAAATGGTGGATATGCAAAAGGCAAAAATTGACAACAGTAGTGATATAGAAAGAGAGAGAGAGTGAAAGTGAAATCGAGACAAAGAGGAAGAGATAGAGATTGAGTGACAACTGATAGCGAGAGTGATTGTCACTCGTGCATTCATCTTGCCCAAGTCCTTTTGGTGACTGGCTCATCGTGTCGTGTCATCCTCACTGTCGTTGACGGATCAATGCTTCGCAGGAGAATCACGAGCTGCCTAGCTATATTTTCCTATAAAAATTTGCCAACCTCTATACACCCACGATCGCCTTCTTCAATCTCTATAAAACCCACTAACCCCCACCTCCACTTTTACTTGGATATCCTCATAAGCCGTACGCCACCTTTCTCATATCGTTAGAACACACAAACCCCTCTCTTCAATTCTAGCAGATCTAAGTACCATTTACTTCCTCCAGCAACACAATATCCTTCTTTGGTGAATCAACCATTTGATTTGTTGGGTTAGGCTTTGCAAATTTTTAATTCATCGTCTCAATTTGGCCTCAGCTGTGATGGTTCAATTTCCAATTGGAAATACAAATTAAAAAAAAGAAAAAAACAGCAAAAACCTGCAAAACCCCCTAAAAATTTTTTCCTCTTTTTTTGTGTTTTTTAATCGTGTGTCTTACCATCTTGAAACAATCGGACGTAATAATCAGGCGACGTAACCGTTCTCAAATATAAAATAACGCCCAATTGCATTGTATTGCATTGCAAAACCCCCTCCCGTTTTGTTTAGAGGGTTTTTAGTTTTTACGCACAACGAGACGAAAATTGAATAATTGAAAGAGAAAAAAACAGAGATGCATTAGGACAAAGTTCTAACAAAACAAAGGCCAAAAAATCAGTTTTAGAGAGCGATACGTTAAAGCGCAAAAAGGCGTGACAATAAGACACAATAACGTGACCGGCACATCACACGTTAATGGTAGCTCTTAATTTTTTGTTCTTATAACTCAAAAGAAAAAAGAATCGCTTGTTAATATGTTTATTCTATCTCTTTAGAAGAAGAATTCACCATTCAATATGAAAACGTAGTATCTTTAGTAGTTTTCAAGTTTTTTTCTACTTACTTTATATATATAAAGAAAAATAGAAAGAGAGAACTAAGGCTGGCAGAAAGAAAGTGTTAACATACAATAATACATAATACATTGCCATGTGTATGTGTTGTAACAGAGAGAGAGAGCACTGCTCGGGTTCTCCAAGGCTCTTTTTTTTTCTCTCTCTTTCTCTCTGTCCGCAGTCTCAACTTTGTGTGGAAATATTGGCTTTGTGGCCGAGAAAAGAGCAGAGCTCGCTCTTAGGCACCGCCACCTCCAGGCAAATGTTGTTAAACGCATACGGTTTTCTTTCTGCAAGTTGCATTGCGATTAAACACCCATTAATTATCATGCATTTATAGCCAAAAAAAAAAAAAAAAAGAAAAAACCAGTCTCTCTTTTTTTTGTTTTTTGTTTTTGGGGTCTTTGAGCAAACCCAGTAATCCTCCGGCTCCGCGTTCACAGCTTTAGCTCCATCATAAATGTCTCTAACTTGATCCTCTTTGCTTGTTGTTCATCAGAGCATGCATTGTCAGGTGAGCTCATCTTTTACCTGCTTTTTTTTTTTGTTTGTTTGTTTGAATTCCTTTTTCTTGGAACTTATTTGATTGAAATGTGGAATTGGAATGTGGGTTTTTGCGGGTAATTGAGGTGGGGTTTTTGTGATCTGCTTAGGGGTTTTTGAGGCCATTGGCTCTGCTTCTTTTTTCGCTTTTCCCTCATTCGGACGTATGCCTGGTAAATTCCGGATTTGTTCTTTCTGGGTTTGTTGCCTTAACTAGTTTTTGTCTTTTTTTTTCTTTTTTTTAAAATAATAATAATAATTTGTGCTAGCTTACTTCAATGCATGCAACACTTTCCTTTTCTATTGTTTTGTATCTCTGTTTCTCTCTGTGTGTGTGTGTGTGTGTGTGTGTGACCATTGTCTTCAAATTACAACTAAAGCTGTATGGATTGCAGTGACCTTTAAGGTTTATCTCCAATGGAAAATCGTGCGAGCATTGATAATACAACCATTGTTGTTGTCTCAATAGCGCCATTGAACAGAATTACATTGCTATCACTTACAATGTTGAAAATACTGTTGGGGAGAAAAAGCAAAAGTGGCAATGTTCTTTGTCAATAATCTTTGTGCCTTTGACTCGTTCGTTGCAAGTTTTATGTGCTAGAGAACTGAGGCCATGCATAAAGATTTTTCATTTCCCTAGGTGCACGTCAGTGAATACAGCAAAGGCTGAAAAAATAGATTCCAATGGTGGAAAATTTACCTTTCTTTGAGCTGTTTGTCTTTTGAATATTATTGTCTCTGCTATTCCCTGGAAGGAAAGTTAAGGACAAAGGATAGTGGAGCGAGGAATGTTCTTGTAACATTAATGACTGATAATTTAGAACCAAAAATTTATACCCAATTCTTGGACTTGTTCTTGCGTCTCTATTTTTTTTCAAAATTCTTGAAAGTATGCTCTTTCTTTTATGTTTCGCTATACTTTCTTCTTATCTGAGGAAGAAAGAAGACTATTGATCTTATAATACATCACCAATGTGTTTACTTCCACATAAGAACTCACAACAAATGAATAAACCACAAGATTGATCTGCACTCAAGCTTTAAATATCAAAAAAAAAGCTCACAGGTAAGGTTATACTCCATATAACCGACTGAACCATAGATTTGCATGCCTTGAATTGTTAACATATTATGGGCCATTAGTGTCTGTTTATTTCCAATCTTCAGCCAAACTGGGACAAGCCTTCATTTCCTCCAGGTGTAGGTAGGGTTAATTTGTGCATTCCGTTGATTTTGCCGGAATAAGTGGATAGCTAATCTGGTGATCTTTTTGGCAGGCTGTGCCCATTAGGTTTATTTATTCTTGCACAATATTGCCTGCAAAAAAATGTCCTAGTACACTGCTTAGTGAGTCCTGTTTGGCCATTTAATTTACAATGTTAATCAACTCTTCAAAATCTCTCCAGCTTCAAACGCCGAAGTTCTCTCTCTCTCTCTCCCTCTCTCTCCCTCTCTCTCCCCCTTCCATGTGTGTGGTGCATGCATGTGTGTGTGTGTGCTCGCTCACTCACGTACATATGTACACGTGCATTATTCACCAGGGAAAGCCATTTTGCTTAGTTGAAACGACATTGATTGATGAATGACATCTCTTAGTACCATGAGAGGGGCATGGTTAACAAACAATTGCACCCATTTCTTCATTGCTTTTGTAGTTCAAATAATTAGCAGATTTGATTTCTGGATAGGGGCAGTTTTTGACAAAAAAAATGTGGTAATTTCCCGTTGTTTAGTCCTATGATACCTGAGAAATAATCCCAACCCAATTGCAGAACTACTAGAAAAAAGATTCTGTTTTGGCATATATGTGCTGAGTTTTGCTACTGATAATCGGACATATATCTGTTGAACTGGCATTTATTCACAGGCAGTGTTTCCATATTTTAGGCTTTGTCCCATTAGTATATATTTTCTGGCATTGTTCTTTGAAGATTTATAAATTTTTTCGTTCTTCTGAAATATATAAAAGTAAATTACTCTCGTTATTTAGTTGCACAAAGTTGACATAAATCGTTGTGTGAAGCATGGGTCTCTGTCCACTCAGGCTTGTTCGTATTTGTTGATCTGTTGTTTGGGATTGTGAGATTTTCTTCATTGTTATTGACTGAGTGGTGCTATTCCATGCAAGCTTAAGCTTACATTATCTTACAGTCCAGTGTAAATTTGACGTAATTCACTTGGTTATATGATGCTGGCATCTACTTACCCCTGCTATTGTTATTCATCTCCAGGTTATGTACTGTTTCTCTGTTGCCTTCATTTACTTGTGAACATATTCAGTACGGCACTAATTGATGGTGCAGGACATATAGCTTACCTCCTGATAGGCCCACTTTGTGTTTGTAATTACTGATATAGCAAATACCCTTGGGGACTGCAGTCAGTTTCTAGTGATGTTCAGGTCAAAAAGTGAGAATTTGCACACTGATGGCTTTGAGGGTTCACATAATGAGCACCGTTTTTTTGCTGAGATTTTTTTTGGAAAAGAGGTTGTTGGTACAAGCAAGAGCAATTTTTGCACTGGAACGATTGATTTCAAAAGTGAGGACAACAAGATTGCAGATGCTTCACTATGTTCTAATAGTGAAAACTCAGGCATAACAAGCCAGTCTTCCACTAAAAGTTTACCGGTGGATGACTCTGATGTAAATGAAAATTCTTTGGGGGCTTCTCTTACATGTTGTTTGCCAGAACAATTTGCCACATGGGAGCTGGATGACCAGAATAAGAGTCTCAAGCGGATGAAATTTTCCGTTGATGAGCCTTCCAATAACAAATCTGATATGGTGAACACTTCGATTTTATCAACACAACAGGAGGAGATTGTTACTGCCATGCCTACTGCCCATGCAGACGCAACTGACCAAATGGTAAAGTTGCATGTGGTTGAATCATCCTGTCAGGGTGTTAGTTCTACTTGCTACATGTTAAGGCGACATCTCAGGACAGACGTTAGTACTGATGTGGGTGATCCGGGGCTAAAGCACAAAGTGCAAAACTCCAATGGTAAGACTGGAAATGAAGCGATAATTGGTAGAGTTGTAGGGTCACCTATCTCCGAAGAAAGCTTCGCAGCCCAAATTTCTCTTGGAAGCCTTGTAGAGACATACTCTAAGAAGGATCCACGTTCTTTTCTGCAAAGCCATGTCATTCGCTTATTAAAGGCAGCAGGATGGTGTATTGAAAAGCGCAAGAGACCTTGCCGAAAATACATGGAATCTATTTACATATCACCTTCTGGAAAAGTATTTCGTGAATTTAACAAAGCTTGGAGGTTTTTTGGTCATAATCTGCATGCAGACAGATACAGCTTGCTGCACCAAGACCATGGGAAGGAATGGGCCAGCATCGATCAGTTTGGTTCTGATCTCCTTGGTGCATTGATGAAACTTGAGAAAGAAACGGATCAATCAGATCTTACCAAAGCACTGGCTCATCAGTGGAGTCTTTTAGATCCCTTTGTAAATGTCGTATTCATTGAAAAAAAGGTTGGTTCCCTCAGAAAAGGAGATATAGTTAAAGCTGCACCAAGCTTAGCGATTGACAAGAATGACGAAACTAGTAATGTTATGTCCTTGAAAAGCAAGAAAGATATGAGAAGCCAATCTGGTCAAAAATATTTGATTACTTGGGATGGCAACTCTTCACTTGCAACCAGAAGTGCATCAACAAGTTGCAGGGGGGACCACTGTGCTGGTAATGATGAACAATCTGGCAACAGGAGCTGGTTAGAAAACGATCGACAGACAAATGGGATGACAAAACATAGTAAGGTTGACTGTCTTTTTGCGGCTGATGGAGAAGGTATGCGTTTGCTAAATACTGCTAATGGAATCAGAAATTACTCTTGCAGAATGGGCAAGGACAATGCAAGCCATCTGGATACAAAATCCTTACAAGTATGTGGCTCAGATAGTGCCTTCATTCACATTTGTCGTAGCCAGCATAAAAATGTGCTAATTGCCACAGAAAATGTGTGCGCATATGGGAGGTCTGAATCTGCTTCCGATGGTCTGGAAGGTAACTTAATCCATCTACATGACAGTAAAGAAGGTGAATCAAATTCTACTCATTTTGAAAATTTGGGATGTTCACCACAATCTGGACTCCTTGAAGAAGATGCAGTGCAGTGCCTTCAAGCTTCAACCTTCAGAGAGAAGGACAAAACAGATGTTGCTTTGAAAAAGAAGATGCGCAGGAAGTCCAAAAAGATTTCTGAAATAAGATCAATTGCATCATACAAAAATGGCAATTATGATACCCAAGGCAACCAATTTAAAGCGTTGGACACTAGCCCTACAGATGCAACAATTATAAACAGCTGCCATAATTCATTGCTGTATAATAGCCGCCAAAGGGTTTCAAAATCGAAGATCTGTCATAATGGTGATCGTACTAAAAGCATACTTAAGAAGCCAACTCGATGTGTAATCCAAGATGATGATTTATTGGTGTCTGCCTTCATCAGAAACAAAGATTTTATTTCAGGTTCCAGCAGATCTACTTCCAAAAAGGTCTTGAAATTGAGATCCCAGAGAAAGCTCAAAGGCCATAAGAGTACCTGCAAGTTGCTTCCAAAAAATCTGGGCAAAGGGGGAAAGGATCACATTGACGGTAAATGGTCGACAGTGGGAGCCAGAACAGTTTTGTCATGGTTGATTGATTCTGGGATCATATCTCTGAATGATGTTATCCAGTACCGAAACCCAAGGGATGATGTTGTGATTAAAGATGGTCTGGTTACCAGAAATGGCATCATATGTAGGTGCTGCAATATGTTGCTGTCAATATCTAAATTTAGGACTCATGCTGGGTTCAAGCAGAGCCGCCCGTGTTTAAATCTCTTCATGGAATCTGGAAAGCCATTTACTTTATGCCAGCTGCAAGCATGGTCAGCTGAATATAAAACAAGAAAAATTGTGAACCGAGTGGTGCGAGCTGATGACGATGATCAGAATGATGATTCATGTGGGCTGTGTGGTGATGGCGGCGAGTTAATATGCTGTGATAACTGTCCCTCCACTTATCATCAGGCCTGCCTGACCACTGAGGTCTGCTCTTCTGCATTTTTGCACAGCTTACCCATCATCTTCTTTGTTTTTTGTTCTTAGAATTGAATTTTCCCTTCGCTTGTTTTTTCCCCCCTTTTGGCTAGTATATTGTTGTCATTATTAATTGCTTTGTCTTTTGGACAGTTGTATCATTTTCAAATTTCATTAGCAGCCATAAGCATTGAGTTGGAACACAGTTAATGATAATAGAATAACCCTATTGTGGGTTGTTATTGTATCCATATTAGATATTGATGGGTGCCTGACTCATTATACTGGTGGAAAATATGAGTCCTGAGTATGCAACATGTGTAGCAAAATAAAATATTCTAGAATATTTTCTCTGTATTGGGTATGCGGCCCAATACTGACCTAGTGCAATTTTGGGTACCTTGTGTATATGCTTGAGATCATACCCTCTTCTCATGAATAATCTTTACTTATGTTTCTCTGACCAGATTATTAATTTTCATGCATTTCTTTCAATTCATTGATACAGAATCAAAATGAGATTGAGAAAGAGAGTGTGGGAGGGTATAAAGTGGACGGAAATAATCTGGCCCTTTTCTTTTTCACTTGTTAAAAACTTGTTATCAGAAATTGATAAATAGTGATATGAGGTGATGGATTTTAATGGATCGTTAAACTCGCAGTTAACTATATCAGCACACGGGTATAATCTACACCCCATTTAATTAGTTTTTGTTTACAAAATCAACGAATATCTTGTATGTGGGGAAAACCTTGTCCTGAATAGGCAATACTAACAAACTTGCTGTATCAGCTCCAATGCATATCTGCTTGAGATTATTTGAAAAGTTATATCGGGGGAAATTATATGGTGATATTGCGTTACTGCATCTTAATTGTGCTACTGTGGTGTGATTGCATTCCTTATGCTTCCAAAACTGCATTGACTGCCCATGGCTTTGATATTCCTCGCAGTGGAGCAGTTTAAAAGTTCAGTCCTTGTTGAAACATCCTTTCAATTCTACAGATTTCAGAAATTGACTTTCTTCCATTTTGGATTTTATCTCCTCTCCGGCTGAAGTAGTCTATGACACAATAAGGGTCAACGAACTGCTTTTCTGCTTTTGGGTGCCCCTTTTTTTTTCCGGTTTCATTCTTACCTCAAAATGTCTGATAGTTGTGCCATTTGCTTTTGACTGCCGTGTTATTCAACTTTGTCATATCTGATAGCAATTAAGTTATGTAACCAATATAGCTTCTATTTTCTCTTTATCTATATATATAGATATAGGTATAGATATGGATATATTTATGTCCTTTGTATTGATCGAAGAATAACCATGCGTCTGTCACTCGTTCGATGCTGCTGTATATGCTCTTAATAATTATTTTGGTTCTCTTCTGTCTGCCAGTCTGAATCAATACCTGATTGTAGTTTTAGGCATTTTTCGTTCTTAGATATGATAACTAAATTAACCAATTTTCTGTTTGGCATGAATTTGACTTTAGGAGATTCCTGATGGCAGTTGGTATTGCCCAAATTGCACCTGTCGGATATGTGGAGATTTGGTCAAGGATAAAGAAGCATTGAGTTCTTCTGATGTATTTAAATGTTCGCAGTGTGAGCATAAGTGTAAATTCACCTCCTACCCACTTTTCTCCGTTTCTTGTCAATTTTGCTTGCATTTAAAATTGTACCTGAAGCCTCTAGATGACTTGGTAAGAAATTTATTTGGGATAATGCATTTAGACTAATGATCTGACATGAAATTGAATGCTTGTTGGGTGAAATTTTTCTAGAGAATACAGTGCTATAATGCCATTAATTCTGGGATTACAAGTTGAAGTTAGTTTAATTTTTTTTTAATTTTGATCCTTGTTCAGTGAGAAACTCATGCATTGCCAACAGTTCTGGAAAGTATTTATGTTGAGCATATTAGAATTGGGAGGAAAATGGAGGTATAAATGGGAGTATTCCCTTAATAGTGGTTAGGCGCATTTTTGTTTCCCTTGGGTTAGTTTAGCAGCTACTCATTGACAGGTTGTTTCATCTTCCGTTGCCAAAAGCAACGTGAAAGATGTTTTGGCGTTTCCTGTAGATGCTGGTCCTACACTCCCATGGGACATCACTCTGACACTTGTCACAGAATAGTAGTTTGGCTTTAGCATTATTCCGAAAGCAGGCTCTTGTTTGGCTTTATCCCTCCAGTAAGCTACATTGATAAATTAACCCAACATGCTACATATTCAGCTTTGTTGGCTTTATCCCTGCAATTTTCATTTTCTGCTTATTAAGATATCTAAAGAACACCGGAGAATTTCTATCAGTTAACCAGTGGTTGTCTCGTCCTGAAAGACGAGACTAGAGAAGGATTGGACTGCAAATTAGAAGCATGGGGGAAACACTAAAATCTAAAGGTTTAGGTTGAGTTGTTCAAAAACTGAATATATTCATTGTAATTTTAGTAGCGGTAGGGCGCACTATTATATTAGATGTTGTAGAAATTCCTCAATGTGACCAATTTCGTTATTTAGAGACAATGATTATGAGGGATGTTAGTATAAAGGAGGATGTGCTTCATAGGACTAGGGATGAATGGCTAAATTGGAAATATGCCACCGATGTTTTGTGTGACAGCAAATTTCCATTATGTTGAAGGGTAAATTTTGCTGGACAACAATTAGGCCAGTGATGTCCTATGGTAGTGAGTGTTGTGCTGTGAAAAAGTAACTTCCCCAAAAAAATGAGTGTTGCTGAGATGAGAATGCTTAGCTGCACACATGGTCACTCTGAGAAGGACTGAATAAGAAAATGAGGATATATGTCATAACAAAGAAGATGCATCACTCATTGGAGATCAATTGAGGGAGTGACATTTACATTGATTTGAACATGCCTAATGTAGCTCCTCCAAAAAACAAAAAAAAAAAAAAGAAAGAACATGCCTATTGTAGATCTGCAAATGCTCCAATTAAGAGCGGTGACTGACCATAGGTGGATGGCTACAGGAGAGTAAGAGGAAGGCCTAGGTTGACTTAGGGATCTTTAGTTAGGAGGAGAAAAGAATGATTAGGTCTCACACCAAACTTATTGCATTATGGAACGATGAGAAAAGAATCATGTAGCTGACCCCAATCAAATTGGGGATTAATGCTTTGCTGTTATTGTTGTTATTTCATTGTTTAGATGCTGGTACCATTGACAGTGTACTCGTCAACTTAGTTTATACATAATATCATAATGTCCACTCGAATCCCTTATTTTTCATGTAAATTTAAATATTGCAGATCATGAAAAATGTCGGAAAGGACAGCCTATATGTGAAGGAATGCTTTCTGACACTTTGTTTTGCAGTGAAAGCTGCCAAGAGGTACTTTAGTTAAATTTTGTTAAGCTAGTTAATTTATAAAATTCTGTTAGACATCCAATGGGAGCATTTTTCTATGAGATATGAAGCTGCTTGTAGGCACTTCTTCTTTGCCCCTGTTTTGCTCTGTACCATTGTTGTGTGCTTATTTGGCTGCTTTCTGCTGCTAGTACTTGCACTGTCAAGAAAGTGGCATTCTTTCTTGCTTTATGGTCTTGACTTAATTTGGAAACCTCCCTCTTTATGCTGCTGATATGTTTGGTTGCATTCTCTTTTAGAGTTTTTAGGCCTGATGTGTTTATTTGAATGAGGTAATGGGAATAAAATGGATCTCTTTTTCTCGTTTCTTACTTCTCGTACCCACCCATCCACATTTGTACACAGGTGAAATGTACATTTTGTCTCTGATTTATCGTTCACAATTCTTCATTCCAGTGTGTGCTTCTAGGATTGAGAATAAAGTCACGTCCATTTCCAGCCTTATTTATGTTGAATGGTTGGGACCTTAGTGATCATTGCACACATGTGTTCACGCACATTTGTGCGTGTGCAAGCTTGCGTTTTACTAATTGCAAAAGCAGAGTGATGATGATATGATGTGATGAAAACACGTGGGGTTCGCATCATGATATCATCCAAGCACGCCGATATTGGTGTGTGAGTAAGGTCACGGGAGCCAAAATCATTGTTTTTGAAATATCTGGACAATTCCATTTTGGTTTTCCATGATTATTTGGCACAATGGAACTGTAAAATTGATGTTGTTTTGCTGGACCAACAAATGGGGATTTTCAGGATTTACATTACAAATATCTGCCTCAGTTGCAAAAGCCTGAAGTTCATTGCAAAGGCCCAGCAACAACTCTTTTTATGGACCTGAACAGATAATCTTTTTGTGCATCCATGTATATAACTTGCTTTTACATTATTTAATTTTTTTCCATTATTATTGTCTAACATGCAATGTCGGGATTTAATCATTAAAACAGTACCTAGACCATTAGGAGTGATCTTGGCGAACAAAATAACAAAACCATTTCAAATGAGTGACTTCACGAAAAACATAATTAATGCTCCTGACTCAATAATTGTGCTTTGACATACCTTTTATTTGGGTTTCAGATTTTCTCTTTTGGTGGAGCTGTTTAGAAGTTTATTATTATTAAAGGAAAGGAACTTACCTGTTTGGGATCATAAGTGTTAATCTCTCCTTTTGAGCTTTGTCTGCAATGCTTATCCAAAGCTTGGATGATTCGGAGGAAAATTCAACAATTTCTCCATTGCAATTTCCTTTTTATTCTTTTGGAGTTGAGAGGTTGGCAGGGGTCTTGGTTGACTGACGTGTTTGATCAATGTAATCTTTTCCATGAATTGCATGCCATCTATACTAGCATCAATTCAAGATGCTGTTACCACCTATTCGGATGCCCATTCATGTTAAGCGATTAATTGTCTTGGGACATAGAACTGATGGCGCTAAACCTGAATGAGACGTGAGTACACCAGGAAGAAAAGAACAACACTATTCCTATAAAAATAAAAAATGCAGATGAGTTAAAAAAGAAGAAAATAAAATATGCAGAAATCTAGTGTCTGTTGCTTGGTTATTGGTCAACCCCATGCCCCTAGTTAGTGGGTAAAATAGAATCAGCCGAATTAGCAAATGATATTATATATTGATCAGGTCTTGTTGACAAGGAACCTGGAAATCTATGCAGGTTTACTCAGGACTTCACGCCCTTGTTGGGATCAGCAATAATATGGCTGACGGGTATTGTTGGAGACTCCTTAGGTGCATTCATGAAGATCAAAAGGTCCATTCGGCGCAACGATTAGCTCTTAAGGCAGAGTGCAACTCAAAATTAGCTGTTGCTCTTACTATTATGGAGGAATGCTTTCAATCTATGCTTGACCCAAGGACAGGCATAGACATGATACCCCATGTTTTGTACAATTGGGGGTGAGTGATATTTTTTGTTGTCCTATGTTCTTGGGCAATTGTATGTATACATCATTCCATTTTCCCCTTGTTATTCCTGTCGAGATATTGTGCTTCAGAGATGCCTAAGATAGTGATATTGAATGTGAGAAAGGGTAAGTGAAAGAATGAACGAATGTTTGGCTATTATATAAGAGATTCACGAATTGGCAGTCTAGGTCATGGTTTCATATGTCTTCAGTTATCAAGCAACAAGCAGTTGGGTGTCTAGATAGAGCGCAAAATGTTGTAGAATTGTTTACATGAAGCTGGATAATAGAACAGCACTTCCTCTACTTTCAGACCTTTTGCCAAAATGGAAAGGCTACATTCACACATCATTGCTTCAAGTCACAAAACCCATGCCTCACCTTCCATCAGCTTCAACTTTTAAGTTGATTGATAAATGTTGACTAATTGGCATCCTGACAATCAGGTCAACTATTGTGCTTACTACACCTGCGATCCTGGTGATTATGTAGTCATTAATGTTTTACTTGGAAATATTCTAAAAAGCGCATCTATTTGCCTCGGTCTATAGCCTCCTTTGTATAGAGAAAACATGTGGTGGCAAAAACATTCATGTTACTGCTTGCGATTAAGAATGTCTTTATCTCATTTAGCTTGTTGTACTTGGAAATCAAGATATAAACAGAATCCTGATGGTTACTTTTTAAAAAAAAAATTGTTTGAATCTTGTTCTGAAGAAAATCCTGTTGACCGTGATGTTTTTAGCGCTGATCAATTTTTTTCTGATTGATCTCCAGCTCGGAATTTGCTCGTTTAAATTTTCATGGCTTTTACACTCTGGTGTTGGAGAAAGAGGACATCATTGTATCAGTAGCATCCATCAGGTAGTACTAATTGCGCTTTTTCCCCACGATATATTATATTTGAACTGACACTGTTTAATGGTTTTATGTACAAATATTCCCAATATCTGTGTAATCTTATGCAGACATATAATATGTTGTCAGATTACTAGCCAACAGGTTCTATCCTCATTAAATTTCTTCATGTAGCTTCCTTCATTGGGATCAGCAGATCTTGAAAGATTTCCGTTATATTTTGGTTGGTGGGCCTGGTCCTGAAAGATTATATTCTTGGTCTTGGTGATGGTGGGGTGGGTTTAACGCTGGTAGTTCAAATATGTAATTAAAATATTATGGTTCAAAAGTTGAACTTATGGATCTGTAGGGCATTAAAGAGAGCATTTCTTTTTAGATGGTTCAAGTTGTGGAAGATTGGGTTTCTCATTAACTAAGTTGCAAGCAATAAGGTACGGTACATGGTCATATACTTCTATAAAAGACCAAGACTCATTAATGCTGTGATGGATGATGAGTTGCAACATTTATAGTTCTCTTGGTATGCTGGATTTTTTTGATGGTCAGATGTGCTTAATATTGATGCTCACAACAACAAAGCTTCCAGTGCCTGATGAGAGTAAGAAAAAGAACATGGTGAAGAAGAGATGGAACTGTAGGAGTTAGGCAACCTTTTAATAATTGCAGGAAGGGCTTTGAGCAATGTAGACATACGACTTGCCTATTACCAAAATGGATGCTTGCTATAGACATTAACAGTCATAAAAGCCCACATAATAGATGAAATTACATTATAAGAAATCACAAAAGAGCCTAGGATGTCTTGGAACTTGAAGGTGGAAACTGTCATTAAATCAAAATTTGGATTTTCCGGTCAACAGGCTCATATTTTAGAAGGTCGGACTATCTGTTACACCACTAGTTCTGAAATCTTTCCACAGCTGTACTTTGTTCTAGATGGAAACTGTTATTAAGGCGAAATATTGATTTTCATATTAATAGGCTCCTATAGTGAAAGGTTAACTATTTCAATCATCTTTCCTCAACAACCTTTACTTAATACATTTCCTACCAGGCATAAATCAGATTGGCTAAGATTGAAAACCAAAGTGTTCAATTCCAATATAGTTTATAATGAAGTTTTTGAGGTTATAGGACATTCACTATGGAACTATGCATGTAAAAACCTTCCCAAAGTTGGATAGCAGTGAGTTGCTTATTTTGATGAACTAGATAATAAGATGGCGTTGCCGAATAAATTAGATTGGAGACCATAATACCCAGCTTCCAAGAAAAGAGGAAAAATGACGATGGCCAACAAACTAGAAGAAAGTTGCTGAAAATTGTACTCTTGTGAAAAAATGCAACTCAGGATTTTGAGCTTGTTAATAGATTGGAGCATACACATAATTTAAAGCACTCATATGCAAAAGCATTAATGAGGTATGTGTTTGAATTGCCATTGTTTAAAATGTCAGTCATGAAAGGTGGCCATGATGATGTGCTGTAAGTCGGCCACGACAATTGTCGCATGATGTTAATGGTTGTTACCGAGACAATTTTCTTTCTTTTGATGAAACTCTCATTAAATTCAAAATTTCTGCAAGGATTTGAACTCAGTGCAACATTTGTTTCAGTTTTGAATGATTTATTGATGATTGATCTACCAAAGATGCAGCATACACAAGCATTTGACGGACAAAAAGGGAACTTAGTAGTTTTGGTACTATATATAAAGATTGTCGTAACTTGCACTCTAACTTCAGAGATGTGGATAATATACAACATCCCACAGTTGTCATAAGATTTCTGACATAAACAATACTATAAGGGCTGAGGAGCCGATGAGCTAAGGATTGCTGAAATGAAAGCGAGAGGATCTCGTTTTAGGTCTTTATGGTCAAGCATAAGGTAGATACAACTAATGTCCTGTGGGACTTTAAAAGGACAATGAATCCACGTAACAGACTAATGTTATAGCTTTGGATATGATGCCAGAAATAGACTGATTTTATGTAATGCTTCCCCATTTCACTTGTGATTGCCGCACAACAGTAGTTGAAAAGAAGCCAAGTACGAGAGTTACATGGCATACTGGTGTTTCCTTTGACCATGAAATGAATGATATCTGTCCTTCCATACCTAACATGCTAACTAAAGTTATATGGCATGATTTCATATGCTTCATGATGCTATCTTCCCAGCTTCTCTGTTGAACACTTCAAAATGGTACCGAAATCAAAATTTCTTAGTTAAGATTGATATGTTTCCTTTATGAGGTTTTGTTGATTGGACCAGGCAAAGCAGATCTCAGAATAATACATACATACATAAGATATATATCTATATATATATATATATATATATGTGTGTGTGTGTGTGTGTGTGTGTGTGTGTGTGTGTGTGTGTGTGTGGGTTTTTGATGCCATATGTAATTGCTGTGGGATGAAGGTTTGAGTTAAGCTGGGTTGAGCTTATCATGGCTAAGGCCAGTATTAGTCCATATTGGGACCCAGTGCTCAGAGTTCTTTGCAGGTTCGATTGTTGTGGATTGACAATAACTTTGATAAACTTTCTCAAGTTTATGCTGCTTTTCATAATATAAGGATGCCCTTCAGTTCATTTTTCTGAATTTTGCATGCTTTTCCAAAATTTCCATAAAACATATATTTCTTTTTTCCTTATATAATAAAAGGGGAACCCTTCAAGAAAATTTTTAGCTTTGTCCTGTGTTCTCTTCTGCCCGTCTTTGAAGCCTTTTTCTCTTTTGGCAGGGTGCATGGAGTCACAGTTGCTGAGATGCCCCTCATTGCTACTTGCAGTTATTATCGTCGCCAGGGAATGTGTCGACGCCTTATGTCTGTTATTGAAGAGGTAAAGTATCAAATTATTGTTGTGCTCAGATGGAACATCTTCATGTTAATGGGCTTGGTGCTTTATTGTGGATGACAGTTCCTAATTTCTGATACATCCTTTTTGTGTCATCGCGATAGTTAGTCATTGGAAAATTCATCTATGGACATTATTTGTGAATAAAAGGCCCCAATATCCTTGCCACATCCTTGACCTGCAGTTTGATGTTACTTTTAGGGTCTCCCAACCCAAAAAAAAAAAAAAAAAAAAGGAATCCATTTGATAGATATGGAGAAATGCTGTTCCCCTATGCACTGAAGTTCCTATTCTTTTTTTTTTTTTTTTTTTTTGTTCTTTGTGTCATCAAATTTCTTGTTCTTTGAACTTTAGTGCATGACTGAATGCCCCCAAGCCAAAAAAAAAAAAGGTGGTCAATCCCATATATGCATGATTAGTGCAGTGGATATGGTTTCCTATCCTTAATGATTGCTTATGTTCTGCGGGGTAGTCAATTCAATTCTGTTAATCCTTATCTACCTAGCTTTCTTCTTGTTTATTTGTTTCCCTGGACTGTCAGTTAGTGCGTGCCTGTGGTGCCTGTGATTGCTTGTATTATGCACATTTCCACTTCAGCATGCTTGTTTACCATAAGCCTACTTGCGGCCCTGCAATAATATTGTCCTTTTAACTTCCTTCAATTGTGGCGCAGATTCTAGTTTCTTTCAAGGTGGAAAGGCTTGTTATATCCGCAATTCCAGATTTAGTCGAGACATGGACTGTGGGTTTTGGTTTCAAACCTGTCAGCAGCGATGAAAGGCAATGTCTGAAAGAGATCAACCTGATGGTATTTCCTGGAACGGTATTGCTGAGAAAAAAATTGGGGGGAAAAAGGAAAGCAGATAAATGGTCAGGTGAGTGGTTTCTCCAATTTAGACAGAAAGTAAGTCATCGTTCACTGTTCAGACTTTATGGTAATCTATATTATGTTGCTTGTGGGACAGAGCTAGTTGATGCTGCAACTCCAATTAACGTACACAGTTGCCCTGCTGGGGAGCATCCGCCCGAGGTCATCCAGGAAGCAAATGGAAACTGCTGCGCAAATGAAATTGGCATGAGGAAAACTGGTAAATTTGTTGAAAGCCCAACTTTGCAAGAATCTGAAAGTGGTGGAGAGGAAGCCATCAGTCGTTTTGATAGAGAGGGGCATGCATCACCCTTGGCTGTGAAAGAATTTTCTCAAGCAATTGTTTTTTCCAATGGAAAGCCTGTTTATGAATCTTTCACGCCATCTGTTGGTAATTTTTGTCGAAACGAAGTTGTCAGCAAACAGGAAGACAATAATGTGGTATCAGGGAAAAGCCAAGGCACTAATCTGCAGGGCCAATCTTCAAAATTGCCCTGTGGGGTTTCAGATACAACAGTAGGAAGAACCAAAGCTGAGGTTGCTTGTAATGTACAATCTGTAAATCATGAGCCTTCTCTGGACAGGCACCACAGCAGGTCTGTGTTAAATGAGAAGTAGAATTGAACCTGTACTTTGCGTGCTCGGCTTATTTTTCTTATCATGGCATGCGCACGCACGCACGCGCATACACACACATTGCCTCATATGCTAGTAAAATGCCTCTCAAGCGTAACAACTGATCAAGATACTATTATTCTGTTTAGGGGTGTTCGCAGGTCGGATTGGGCTGACTTGGGGTATATCTGTATCCAAGCCGCCATCGGCGAGTTGGATAATTTTTCATCCGCACCCAATCCATCCAATCTAATCCGTCAACAGCAGGTTGAATTAGATAGGGTTTGGGCGGATTGACATAATAAAAAAAATTATAATTTTTTTCAATTTATACATATCATCAATCATCAATGTTTTTACTTATTTTTATCAATTTTATTATTATAATGTATATATCATATCTATTCGTAATTTTAAATATTCATGAGAATTGATTAAAATTTACTAAAATACTATATTAGATCAATTTTACTTGGTAAAAACACAAATTATTAAACAAAAAAATTTCTTATTTGTGCTTCCGCTTGCAAATAAGGTAGTATCTTTCTCTTTTATAGTGTTCAATATCTTACTTGTACTGCCAAAAAATAGGGAGATAGAGATATTCCAATTTTTTCTTATTTTTTAAAATAAAATTACGTGGTAATAATTAGAGAACATGATGGTAATACGAGAGTAATAAAATAATTTTTTACTTCTAATTTTATTGATTTGTAAGATTATATGAAATGTGATTGTTTGGTTTTAATCCGATTGATATCGATAAATTTAATTCACAATATCAGATATATATATATGAGCGGATTGGGTCGGATTAGGCGGATTGAACCCCCCAATCCACATCCAATCTGCCCTTGACGGGTTGTAAAATTTTAAAACCGTAATCAATTCTAACTTCGGTGGTTTTAGCGGGTTCGGATTGGTTGGATAGGATTGGGTCGGATTGATTAATTTTTTAACAGCCCTAATTCTGTTCTAATCATCGAGAATCAGCGAATAGTACGATAAACTGTGTGCACTTGGGCTCTATAAGTCTTTAATTGGTACCTTAGAATTTAAACCTCTATATAGTAGGAGAACAAACCGAACTAAATCGATTGGTTCGACCAGAAGAATTAGGAATCGATCCTTGGTCCGGTTCGGTTCGAACCCTCAAATCAGCTAGTTTGAGGCGAATTGGACCGGTTCAACCAAGAACCGGTGAATTAATCTTAGTTCATCTGGTTTGGTTAGCTAATTTATTGTTCAAAAATATTGTCAAAAGTCGAAAAAAAGTGAGTTTATAGGGGATCAAACTCACAATTTCAAGGTTAGTTAAAGTTGTTGCTTGCCACTATTTTACGATAGATGAATTTTAGGCAAATAAAATATATTTTGCAAAATTTTTGTCCTTTTTTTTCAAAAATTATCTTATTCATATATAACATTGTGACTTAAAAAAGGAAAATAACATTTTTAATTTTAAACATTTTCTTAAGTTATTTTTTTCTCTTACACAAAAATTACATTAAAATAAAAAAAATAACATTTTAATATACTTTATAATTTTTTTACATAAATTGGTTACTTCCATTGGTTGATCACATTAAATATTTTATTGATTGTATCATAAATTAGATTATTAATTACATATAATTGAATCGATCAAATACAATTTAGACTCTTTATTTATTATTGTTTTCATCTTTAAGAATGAAAATATATAAATTAGTTTAAAATAAAAATATATAAATTAGAATGTACTTTATCTTCAATTATTTGAATTAAATTATTTGTTTATATCAATACATTATATTACTAAATTTTAACATATATTAAATTGTATTAAATTACTTTACCCTTAGTTACCTATCTTTATGCAATATATTTCTTCATTTTTTAATATTATTTTTTGTTAAATTATAGATTATAGGTGATTATATAACTCAAATATAGTACTATGATATGCATAATACTTATCTTTTATATATTATCACAATTTATATTAAAGTTCTTATATATTTAATATTAAATACCAGTGAAGAATATTAATTAAAACGATGCGAAAACGGAAAGGATGAGAAAAACTTATCTCTTGTAAACTTCCTGTGAAACCAAAAAACTAATTACTGACAAAAAAAAAACAATCTTCCTCTCGCTTGGCCAGGGTAATACCACAGTATATCGGGTAGCACTTAGTTTTCACAACACAAGTGCCTTTAGTCTAGGAATCGACATAGAATCTTATAGTGTTTATATTTGTTGGCCTGAAGAAGAGAGCTTTTTATCTCTATTTTTTTTTTTAATTTTCATTCATCTGTTTCTTTTCTTCAGACTCAGGGGGAAGTTATATTCAGTTTTTACGTAAAGCTTTTCTTCAGACTCAGGGGGAAGTTATATTCAGTTATTACGTAAAGGGAGTTATAACTCTCTCAACTGTTCCCTCCTCTTTTCTTATTGGGTCGGGTCAGACCATCATGGGCGGATCGATCTGACCCAAAATCCAACATATTCCACTCGCACATGATGGGCTAAAACGAACCCAATCATTACTCAAAGATCCCCAACACTTGATTTCTCATAGACTATTCATATAAGTAAATGGGCCGTGTGACCTGCGCACACATCTACACTTTAGAGTACATTTTATACACCTGTTAGGAATAGATAACGGCTACAACCATTTGAAAAATATAAATGAGCTTTAAAATAAATAATATTGTGTCTCGCTATACCTCGACTTATTTTGCGGCATCAATCTCAACTCACCTATCCCTCTTAAGCTAAGCTAGACCATTTTTCCTCACATATATTTACAATTATGTTTCATTCACCTTGAACAAACATAATCGGTACAAGCAAATACATATGTTAGATGTTCGACAACAATAGTCTTCCTTTTACATACATGTTCCTTAATTATAGTTTAACTGCTTTCCTAGACGTATTCTGGAAGGCCGAATCAATCATGACCATAGCAAATACACTAAAGTAGTAGTCATTGAACTATAACCTTAGAACATTGTTAAAAGTCACACAAGGCACCAATTTGAGGTATGTTGTACCTTAAAAGACTCACACAATGAAGAAGTAGGGATTGATTCTTCCATTTCCCTTTTAGTCACTTAGCACATGTGGTATGAAACACGTGCTACGGTGATCAATTTCCCTTAAAGTGTATGTCATTCTATTTATATATTTTTTATTTTTCTTATGAAATCACCGTAAAGATCTTAGTTCAAACACTACCAAGCATCTAACTTGGGTTCTCTGTGCGACCCCTCACTCTCGAGTGCCCAATTGAGATTTCACATCTGGCTTTCAACATGTTATATAGAGAGTGGGATTCTATACCGACTTTTATCTATCAAAGTCTCATCTTGATCTTCTCAAGGCGACAATTTCCTTATGCATACTTGCTTACATGATAGTCTCATCTCTACACGCTCTCTAAATGTTACAGGCGATTGTCTGTGTGAGTGGACCAATATAAACCTACTTGATATACCTTTTCTTTTGTTACTTTAGCTTGTGCTAGGATTGATTCTAATCAATCTCATGTAACTCTGTTGGGATGACATAATGAGAAGCACATTCTTCTTATTGTTACGATATCACATTATCATATCATTTCATAGTTTATGTTGTTACACAGACAAAAATATGTGATTGACTTTACTTTGTTAAATTAGCAATTAGGTCTGCTATCATCCCATCAATATATCTCATAGAATTACATTCATTTGTCACATAAAGTCTCTAATAAAGTTGTACCTGATATCAATAAGTTGGTTCCACAACTATAGTCATTAACTATCAGAATGTATTGTGACCTTTCTCACTTAGTGACTAATATTTTCATATGTTCCAAAAAGCTCTTGAAACCAAACCACTACTTGCATTGCATTCAAGGAAGCCACAAAAACAATCCTCATGACCAAATAAGATTTACAAGTTTGCTTCTTACTAACATATGAAATGTTGTCATCATTTAGCAAGAAGATACATTGCAATATTGATTTACATTTGTTAATATCTCGCTCTTAGTTGTCATCTAAATGACTAACTGAGTGTAATATCATTCTTTTAATAACATAAAGAATATCTTGCAATGCTCTTAAGATACCAAGGCTCCATACAACTTGCCAACGAGTTTCATTTAAATTTAATTGGTTACATTATACCAATTTTATGGCACAACAGATAGTTAGTCGAGTACACATCACAGTGCACATCAGGCTATCCATAGTATTGGCAAATGACATGTGTTTCATGTCTTGTACTTCATGTGATTGGACATCTTTTTGAGGTTAAGACTTTCATCATCATCTATGAAATAGAATCACAAATATACTTTTAAATCTCTTGACATATGTAAAATGATCCTCGTCGACCATTACAAAACCAAAAGAGATTACCGTATGATAGAAACTCGAAAGTTATTGTTTAGAAAATTGTTTTAGACTACCAACTGATCTTTACACTTTGCACTCTTTGTGCTCAAGGTCATAAAAATGAAATCTAATGGTTATTCCACTTAGATTTCTATATCTAGCTCCCCACTGGAGAAAATGGCTTTAATATCTATTTAGTGTAATTTTAAACTCATATTAGCCATCACAGCTAAAAATTAAGTGAATTGAGGTAAAACTTCTATCATGAGAAGGATTCCTCAAAGTCTATATCCTCCCACTAGGTATAGTCTTTCGCTACTAAGTGAGTCTTATACCTTTTTATGGATCCATTTACCTTGTGCACAATCTTGGAACTTACTTATTCCTAATGATTTAGCTTTTTTGAGGCAAAGCTATCAAGCCCTTGACATGGTGAGATTTCATGGATTCCATATATTCTTTCATTGCTTACATCCATTATTCCTTTGTAGGGTATAAAATAGTGTCAACTGATATCTTAAGCTCTTCTTATCATAAGGAGTAATCATAAAAATATCTCAAAAGTTTAAAATGTTGTGTGTGACATAATTATAATTACTTTTGCGCAACATAGGTTCTCATAATTGTTATGCAACTTATGGTATAACACTCTCACTAGAAATGAGAACTTGAAGTATTTCTTCATTTTGCTCTACCAAATTATCTAGTGCGTTATCACAATTTATGTCTCTCATCTCATAAAGATGAATTCACAAAGAATGTGAAATTACATGGTTCCAATTATTAGATACTTTCATTGACTTACTCACCAATAAACACATCCTTTCTAAGTGCTCACAGTACTTATGGATTTTTTTTTATATGTTTTAGACCCAACTTCTCTTATCTATTGACATGAAATGGACCAATAACGTAAGTCGTCGACCCCCAAGGTCTTAAATTATTTAAGTCGAGCTTTTGACCTTACCATAACTCATATAATGTGGAAGTATAAAATTTAGAGAGCATACAGCTAACCATACAGATGACGCTAGATGAAACATTTCTCCAACAATTTATCGAGAGTTTCATTCTTATCATCATATATCTAATCATCTTCAATAGGTCTCTATTTCACTTCCTTACAACAACATTTTATTGCAAAGTGTAGAGATAATTAGTGGCTAAGTTTGTTTTCTCTATTACTCAGTTTCTAAATTGTCATAGAGATTCACATTCATGGTATACTATTATTATTTGGTTCCTTTTGATAATTGATACTCTACCATGCTTGAATATTTCTAAAGCATTCTAGTGCTTTAGAGTTATGGGAGATCATATGAACACGATCATAATGCATATAATTTTCCATGAAAGTAATGAAAAATGAGACATCATGTCTCGTCCTCACACTCATTGGATCACGTACGTCAAAATGAACTAGTTGTAATGAATTTGGCTCCAAAAGCCTTGTCAAATAGTGTTTAAGTCAATTTTTCTCACAACTTAATGTTGGCATATAGACTATTTTTCTTTAGTGAGTAACCTCATATGGCTATCTCTAGCTCATTCTTCTAACAAGCCAAATATTTGCATTTACAACCTTATTGTTACAGGATGCAATTAGGGAAATCAACCCATCATGGATATTCCAACACATCACAGTAGGCTTCTAATCACAATTTAACTATTCGACGGATGTCCAAATATAAGAAGTATCATTGTAGATACTACAATGTTATCCTCGAAAAACAAGCATATAACATCAACACAGAAGAACGAGGACAAGGATACATTTTTATCGAATTTTAAGAAGTGCATATAGAACATCGTGAAGTGTTAAAGTTCGACTACTTTACAATTCTATATAGCAAGTATCAACCTCTTTGACTTTGACTCACAGATGGTTTTTTATACACACATTTTTTAGACTAATTTCAGTTCGTTGAAACTTACCATATGCTTCTCAACATTTAGCTCCATGTTCAACTACTCAGGGTATAATCCACATTGAATTTGATTTGAGAAATGAATTGAGCTGGAGACATAAGCTAAATTATCAGAAACAAAATTAAAGAACTTAATTTTCTGCATCAATGCATTCATGAGCGGAAAAGACCAAATTTCACTACCTTTTAGTACTTTGGTTTATCCTTTCCTTTACTATCGCATTACTGGCAATAGTCAATGTAGTTCTTCTTCTGTGTTAGCTCATTCTTTTTTCCTTGTTAGCTCATTCCTTTTTGCTTCCAAGGAATGCATATAATACTATTGTGTTTTGAACTAGAAACAGCCTTAAAACTGATATCAACTTCTACCATATTTACTTATCTATGGTGCTCGTCTCTAAACACCTTTTTCTAGACTCAAATGACATGAGATATTTTCAAAGGTCTTACTTGCATCATTTGTTATTTACTTTACTGTGCTTCTATTATGAAGGGATTATACGAATGTCAGTTGATCTACTGCACATTCGTAAAAGGGTATGATCAACTATTTGAGTTCAATCAACTTCTTTGAGTATAATGAATTAGATTGCACAACAAGTTGTTGTCTCATATTATATGACTTTTAATGAATTAGATTGCACAACAAGTTGTTGTCTCATATTATATGACTTTTCCTTTGAAAAAGTCAATGTTGATTGTGAGCTCTCTCAACTTAATAGTTGAGATTTCATATCTTATTTTTGTAAGCCAATCACATATCTTGGGAAGTCTCATAAATATCATGGATGAATTCATCATTCGTAATTTTTAAGTTATGTGAACCACACTTCATTCTTTGAAACCTTTTAAGATTAGTGGTCTCACATTCATTGAGTTGAAATACTCTTCCCAATGACTAATGTAGATGTGATTAATAACTTCCAATACTTTAAGCCCCTTAGGCTTGATTTATCTTTACGATACTATGCATCGTAATTCTCACTATTAAACTCAGCCTTCTTACTGACTTCGCTTATAATAATCTTTGTAGCCATGGTTTGAGAAATTTGTCACATATTATACTAGCACTTAAAACATCTATTTTACACCAACCTTGAAATAAATTAACAATAACCCAATACTAGTTACAGAATCGAAAGTTCTCTGTGTTCACAATCATCTTCCGTTATACTAGTATTTAGTTATATTAATTTACTTCAAATTGTGCAAAATTTAAGTTTTTAGGTGAAGATTCCTTGAATCATACCAACCAAGAGAACTTCCACTCGGAACAGGTCCTTTTTAATAATTTCATGTTATGCATGTCATATATGTGTAATAAATATTCCATAGAATAAATACACAAATTAACATGACAATTATGCAAAAAATTGTAACCAACAGATAATTACATACATAACATCGAATATGTAACAACATTTGCAATAAAAAATATTTACTATTAATATTGTGTGAGAAGAACATTAAATTAATATTTCATGAAATTATATGAGCACACATGTAGTGTCTCAATGATAATTTCATCAATGACCCATGTTTGTATCTCATAAATTATTATAGTGTCTAATCTTGCAACGACTCACATGTCTTGCATATTTTGAGACTTGGGCTCAACAAGTATTTTACATACTAACATATTAATTATGATGCTTCTATGCCTCTCTAATGTGAGTTTAATAATTTGAAAATAACTCAAGCATCATCCATATTATGTCCTCTCATTAGTCATGTACTCATATTCTTTGTACATTAATTAGTGAACACTTGATATTAAATAACTTTCAATATTTACTAATCAAACTCATTTCACATTTTGGAAATTAACGAAAAACTATTTTCTTTAAAAAAATTAAGCGCTCTTTTAGTCCTCCATTTTGTTATTTAATGTGTTCAATTTTAATCTTTTGGTCAAACGATTTTAAGACCATAATAGAATATTAAAAAAAAACTAAGAAAAAGAAAGTAATTTCTCATAATTTCAAATATGTGATTTTATGATAAGCACTTATAGAGAATAAAATTAGAAAAAAAACAATCTTCCTCTCACTTGATCGGGGTAATACCATCGTCTATTAGGTAGCTCTCAGTTTTCACAGTACAAGTGCCTCTACTCTAGGAATCAACGAAGAATCTTATAGTGTTTATATTTGTTGGCCTGAAGAAGAGATTTTCGTTCGTCTGTTTCTTTTCTTCAGCCTCAAGGGAAGTTACATTCAGTTTTTACGTAAAAGGAGTTATAACCCCCTCAACTGTTCCCTCCTCTTTTCTTATTAGGTTGGGTCAGACTATCATGGGCGGATCGACTCGACCCAAAATCCAACAGCCAGTTTTACTAGTTCAATTATGGATGAATCGGTTGAGCCTTAAATTTCTAAACTTTCTAATTCAATGATCGGTTCGGTTCTTAAAACCTTAGTCTAGTTTGCCATTTGGACAGTAAAATATTCTTAAAATGATTTTTCTTTTAATTAGATTCTTGCTCTCCTGCTTCTAAAATACTGCCATTAAAAAAAAAAACTCACTCTCTTTGCTTTGTCTATTTGAATTAGGTCGTCATCCGTGGATTAGTATGGCCAGCCATGTGGGCATGGCCTTGAGATGAGGCACAAGCTTTTGCAGCGAGTGGAGTAATAGGACAAGGAGATGCAGTGTAACGTAGTTTGTATAAAAGTATGGACGACTTGTATTGGGGCAAAAGAAGCAGAGTCCAGATTGCAATGGTAGGTTGTGGTTGCATGCTTCGAAGGACTTTATTTTTAATCAATTCTCATTAAGAACAATTAAAACATTTTTTCATGATTACTTTAGGGTGACTAATCTTTTATTCATCCTCAATTATCTTCATATAATTCATTATATGCCTAACATTCGCTTCCACAAGCGATCCTTGATTAAGACAACTTAGAAGTAAAATCAAAGCATATCAATTCCTATAGGATACCTTAGTGATCTCAAACCTTAGAATCACATAAACGACTGTCACATTACATACAAGTAATGTTCAATTTAAGAATGTTTATAGTAGATCAATTCAGTGAACTTATTCAACTAATAAATTCCCACATGTTTGTTCAAGTATCTTTATACTTTAGTATATTGACTGCTTTCTTCACAAAAATAAAAATGATGTCTATCAATTTCACCACCCGATAGAGTATTGATTGGGAATATTTAAACACTTTGATGTAATATGTATCTAATAATTATAATCTCATCATAATTACATTTACAAAATATATTTATTCTCTGCACTTTATCTTTAGAGTATATTGATGATCATATCGTATATATAAAGAATACTAAATATAAAGCATTTCTTTAATTAAATAATAATATGCATGGAAAAAGTATCCACAATGATAACCAACACGTTGGCTATTAGGATATAAACTAACAATCTTACACTTGCACTGTATCAAATCTCTTTTATATCATATACAATTTCTCTCAATGTGGCGATCTTATTCTTACTAAAACAAAGATTTTGCACAACCATTACCCAATATTCTCAAATGGAAACTCTTTTTATCTTTACATCATTCCAATCCACTATATTATAATGAAAATGAATTATTCAAGCACATAACTAACTAGATTAATCAGGACACCTCACTCATACAATGACTTCATTGTTGTCATAGTAACTAATAACTTGCCTAACAATACATTGAACCTACTAAACGATACAACCTCCCCCTTGAAGGGGAAACTTGGTAGGCCAAAAAAAGTCAAGGAACAAGGGAAAAGAGTGAGGAGAAACAACCTGATGAGGTCTTGCACAATTGTATGTGGAAAATGCAAGAAATATGGACATAATGCAAGAACATGTAAAGAGGTATGTAATTTTTAATATGATATATAGATAAAAATGAAGTATTACACAATTTAATTTGCAAAATAGTGGTGTGTAGCCTGTACTTGGTGTCATTAAAAGCGCAGATGGTGAGAGTAGAGCTCCTAACACCCAGTAGACTAAAAAAATAACAAACTAGCAAAAGTAGTGGCAAGAAGTCTAAAAACGTTCCAGTACACAGAATCTGTTTATATATCTTGTGTCACCATTTGCTTAGTTTAATTCTTAATAATCACTCATTTAACTTTATACTTCGTTCCAGGATCATAACATGCCATCTCAAGGAGTCTCACAAGGAATTTACATCCTTCATTCACAACCATCATCAGCATCACAATAAACCCAATGAATTTCATGGTACATAAAACAATGTTTCCTTAATTTGCATTTTCATTAAATGACAATTGCCACAATTACTAAAACATAAAGTATCAGCGTACAACAAAACAAAATCATCCCAATCTTCTTAACATATGTAGTTTACATTCCTAAGTTGTGTTATTTGATGTTTAACTTTCTAAACTCTCCTATCAATAACTGCACTTCACCGATTCTAGATGTTATGTCCACTTCAGTTTCTGTTCCTGCTGCTGAAAGCTTAGGTTCATTGCCTACTGTATGCACTTCACTTTGCTTATAAATGGGTAGACACCATCCTAGAAAGCATGCAGCGTAGTTCCCATATTCACAATAATAATACAACTTTTGTTTACATGATTTGCATGAAATATTGCTAAACTTTGGTCCTTCAAAGTTCGTGGAGTTTGAGTTGGAAATGGACATTTTATTGGCTGCGAAGAATGCTTTTCTTGTGTGACTACTTTTGCTGTAAAGGGGGAAACTGGTTGGTTTTTAAAAGAAAGCTTTTGTTATCTTGAAGGAGGATATCATATGCTGCTACAGATGCAAGTGCAACGTTCCTTTTTGGGAGACAGCAATGGTTATTTTTTACTTTTGTAGTTGGTGGACATCTTTTGTAGTTTTACCGAAGCCTCTTATTGTGCATTTTTGTTGAACCAACATCTATATATTGAGGACATTTTGGACCTCTATGGCAATTATAATGGCATTTTTGTTATTAAATTGAACGTGTACTAACGATTCTTTAATAGAATATGTTTTTTGTAACTAAGTTTATAATTTGATGTCCTTCCTATAATTTATGATACTATAGTATTTTTTTGTAATAAAAGCAAAGTTGAGGGTGACAAAGGTAAATTTCCCACAATTAAATGCAATTTATTGGAAAATTTTGGCCATGTGCCATTAGTAGAAAACAAAAATAAAGGAAGTTTGAAATTCTATAGCAAAAAGATGATTCTGTATGCAATTTGCTCAATCATTTCAAAGATTCATATGTTAGGAGCTAATTTAATTAACAGCTTCATTTTGAGCAAAGAACATATTTTCAAGCAACCATCTGTTGCTGTTAAGGCCAAAGTGATTTCCATTTTCAGGTTCATTATGAATTCAAAAACTATTCCCAGTTTATCCTTTGTCGAAGATATGTACGTTCAGATTGTTTCATATTTGTTCCTTCTATCCAATAAAATCTTCTGCAGAATTGCTTAATGCACCAGCAGAACAGGGCCTTTTTCAGTTACCATTTCATCTCCATTGAGTTAAACTGACAGTTAAATTGAGGATTAGGAGGGGGATTGACGCTGGGAGGGTCAGGTGGATACTGAAGGAGGAAACCACTGCCTCCACAGCTTTCCCATTGGTGGGCTGCTGAATTATCGGATTTGCAGGTCTATCATCACTAGATGGCCTCATCCTGTCTCACAATAATTTTCAATATTTTTGCGGGAAAACCATCATGAGCATGAGAATCAAAAGAAAAAAAAAAAAAAAAGAAACAAAGGGGGTTGAAGGGATGGTAGGCAATTAATCAGCACCCATCAGCATTATTATTAATGGGGCAGAAAACGATGATATAGTCATAAGCCTTGCAAGTAAAAGTGCTGGTGCCATCGTCAAAGGCATAGCTGTAAGCCCTCGGGCAAGCTCGCTTGAAAATTCTTGAATAAAAGGAGGGCCGGCATGTGTTGGGGTTGGCAAACTCTCCGCTGCAGCAGTATTGATCCAGCCCAAATGCCCCGCATGCGCTCTTGCACGCAACCACTTGCCCTCCTCCCTCCCCGCCTTCATCCCCACCTACCACCTGAAGTTCCTTCGGGCAACCTGCATGTGAATTTCAAATTTCAGTTTTTATTGTTATTTAAAATTTGAGGAATTAGCAACAGAAAACAAGAAATTAAATGTCGCCTACCTGATAGAGGTTAAAATGGGAGACCGAATCCCATATTGGTGGCCGCTTGTGGCGGCCTACTCTCCTTTTTCTAATTAATTATCTATGTTGGCTTGCTTTTTTAAAACAAAACAAAAAAAAAAAAAAAATTCTTTTGAATATCTTAATTATAGCTAGAGTCATGTACGTAATTGATTGTGTACATACCCATGTTGATATCTGAAGTGCAGCCAGTGGCATTACAGACGCCAAAGACTCCACGAGGCGCAGCTACAAGAGGCAAATTGTAGCCATCAACAATGCTGACATCGTAGAAATCCTTGTCATTGCCTTTGCCGAGGGTGATCTCAAAGAGTGACGCAGGCGGAGTGGCGCCGTTGCCATCGCATTCCAGCCTTCCTCCGCAGTCTCCAGTCTGACAGCTTCCAACTCCAGACTCGTCAAACATGCAACCTGTTCTGGCCCATATTCGGCCTGACCAGCCTGGCACCGTCGGAATGCTCACGGATTGGCCGGACTCCAGGCGAAATCCAGTTGTTGAAAGTTGTGGGGTGCCCGAACCAGCCAGCGTGCCAGGCCATATGGTGTCCCGACAATTGTTTACTATGGTGAAGGTGCAAGAGTAGGAAGAAGAGACGATAAAAGAGAGGAAGACTGTGAGAGGAAAAGCTGCTGAGAACGTAAATATTGTCCTCCTGGGTGTCCTTTGCAGCATTGTCATACCAACAACAACTAGTCCGAGTCGGCCTGCCTCTAGTCTAGATGTTTTGTTGTATTTGTAGGGGGGTGCTTGCCGGCCATTGGAGAATCTAAGAGGCAGCGGTGCGTGTGCCACGGCAAATCCCAAACTGAAAGGCTACGTTTCTTAATTTGCTGGACCTCTTAGTTAGCCTTAGCCGCAATATCCCCTAAAATTATATTATTATTTGAGGGGTCAAGTTACGGGTGTTCCTTTCCTTTAGTTTTGTCTATTGTGGTGGCCTCACCATGAAGCAATTCCTTTCTTTATCAATGGCCAGTGGCAACAGACAGTGGCAGAATTGCGGCTGGCCCCACTTTTGGGAGTTTCTCACGTTAACAGCATAATATTAAAGAGTCTAGTATATCTTCTGTATCCGTATCCGTATTTATGGCCTACAACCAGATTGATGTTTGCATTAAACGAATAATTTGTTGTTAGGAAAAAGGTTAGTAAACGAAAGATTTTGACCAGAGGATGTGCTTTGAATATAAAAAAGTGTTAATGTCAAGTAAAAATATTTATATTTTACTTAATTAAAATTTATAACTTAATTTTTTTATTACGTAAAATATAAATTTTATTAATTAAAATTGACAACTTATTACATTCAGGACATTTTCTTGGGCTAAAATTCTCTGGCGCTAAAACTGTGCTCCAATCACACAGTATATTGGATATATTAAATTCATTATTACATGTGTGCTTATTTGAAATGAACGCGATTTTCATATATCTTGGAATCAATCAAGTGATATAATGTAATAGATGACTGTGAATTTAATTTGAATATAATCATCCTCTGCAAAAATAAAAATAAAAATAAAAAATAAAAATGAATATGATCATCATTTTATTATGGGTTAATTATGAAAGATGCGTACAATAATTTATTTGATTCAAATATCACGGCACTTCAATGCACCTCATTATTCGTTTAATGATCCGCCAATATTGTTGCAAGCAATAAGTTGGACCTACTAGGTCGACTATGAATTCCGCCCGGCCATTTGAAAAAGAAAAGTTCTAATTTGAATTTTTTTATTTTAGTATAATTTATTTATAAATTTATATCAAATAATAAGTAATGTCAATTTAAAAAATCATTATAAAATAAATTGTATAGTGTAAAATAATAAGTGAATTAAATTTACTCAAAAAAAAAAAAAAAAAAAAAAAACAGCTCGGCATATCTACATTTGACATGCCCTATTCCATAGTTATTTCCTATACTCCAAACCCTGTATTGGTGGGATAGAGAATCATCTAAATACGTGGGTTGAGTAAAGCTACATGACGTTACTTGTGCCAGTAATTGCCCTTATTCTTCAATATGCAAAGAATCAGTGAAAGATCTAAAAAACTTTCCATGATGAAAGATCTAACTTCAAATTTCTTGTTGTGAACTCTTTCTGAATTCACAGGATCTGTTACGTGATGTTTT